>CM039128.1:21117617-21309862 GCA_022036555.1 Microstegium vimineum | reverse complement strand
TCGAGTTACATCGGGTACGCCCCTTGAAATCCCCCTGGTTCCGCGTAGCATCACTTCGGGGGCCGTCCCAGTGGACTAGTACGCGCCAAACGCCACGGTGTTGCTAGGCACGCAACAACCTCTGGCTTCGGCAGGTAATGCCCATATTGAAGGGGCGGAAGAGGAACCAGGGCCGCTGGGGATCTCCCGTGTAGGACTTCAACAGGCCCACATGGAACACATAAATGAAGGCATGCGGAGGCCAGAAGCCGAAGACGATACGCCGTCGACCCAAACGCGTTCCAGAATTTGGAATGGCCTGGCGTAACGAGGTCGGAGCTTCTTGTTCGGGTGCTGCACAAGGGATTGTGTGGGCCGGTGTAGCGGCGTAGAAGCACCCAATCACCCACCGCGAAGACGACGTCGTGATGGTGCTCGTCGAGCTTAGCATACTATTGCGCTTGTAGTAGGCGCTCCTGGACCTCGTCCAGGAAGGCGTCGCGGTCAAGCAGCATGGTGTTGGCAGCCTTCGTCTGAGCAGCCCCTGCCTGATGGGGAAGCAAGGATGGCGACTGTCGATGGGATATCCTATAGGGTACCCAGGGACCGACTTACCTGGGCTTTGGGCCTCCTTTCCTCGGCCCACGAAGGAAAACGAACAGAAGAAACCGAATTCTACTCGGTAAAGACGATAAGACCGAAGCGCAGCTTAGGACTCTAAGTTTGTAACCGAGTAGGATTAGAGTAACATCGGCCAGTTCCTGGACTATAAAGGGCTAGTGAGGGCATCACCCAAAAAAGAATCCCTACATACTACACAACACCCGATACACAGAGCGACACACAATATCTTGTATTACGATCAAGAGCAATAACATACGACTCAATTGGACGTAAGGTTATTACTCGGCCTTGTCGAGGGCCTGAACCAGTATAAAACGTGTGTCCCTGCGTGTCCAACCACCAAAGTTTCACTATTCGCCGAGGCACGAACTACTGTCTCGGGTAACCCCGTGGCAGGCTATCGGTGGTAAAACATTGACAGCTGGCGCGCCAGGTAGGGGCTTTTCGGCGAATTTTTTTCTCAAAAGCTTGGTGCACCACGACCTCAAGATGATGAAACCGACAAAATCCACGTTTTTTTCGGATTATGGATATGCAAGATCGACAACTACGGGAAAATTCAAAGCTGACTCCAAGAAGAAGGAGTAGATCAAGATCTTCAAAAACTGAATCAAAGGATCCAGAATCTGAAAATTTCGAAACCAACCAAACCAGCAGATGAAGATGGATACAAAACCGACTCAGAAAAGGAGACACCACACGATAAACCTGAATCAAACACGAAGAAAGTAAACACAAATCAAATCGGAGAACACAAGCGGACTTCAATCAGAAGCAGGAATAACTCGGAGGCGATCAAGTACTCGAATTTATATGGGCTACACAATTCAACATATACATATGGAAATTCCCTTCAGAAGAAGATGACAAAAAGCACAACTTTGAGAGGCGCTCAAGAGGGAATGATTATGTCAACAACTCCAGAGGGATGTATCGTACACTGGCCAAACCAATCTTCAAGGATGGAGCATCAGGATACGAAACTACCGTTTCATGTGGAAAGAGAACTCGGACTTTACCAGGAACCATCACACAAAGCAAGAAGCCAACAAGCAAGAAGAACTCGGGGGATGCGTACTATATACATGGCAGAACTAGAACCTTACCTAGAACCACCACAAATACCCAATTTGAAATCATTAGACGAATTAGAAGGAGATATCTCAAACGATGAAGAAGGAGACGACAAGGAGACAAACGATCATAAAGCCGCAAGGTTGAAAAAGAACAAGGCTAGAGCAGGAAGAAGAAATCGGGCCACCCAGAGAAAGCAAATCTGGAACAAGTATAAGGCAGAGTTGACAGAATATAACAAAAAGAAGGCAGAAAGAGAATCCATGAAGAACACAAAGAGAGAAAGAATTGAAGAATTAACAAAAGAACTGAACATCCTCACTAGAGAAGAAAGAATAACGGATGAGCCGATGGAAGAAGACGGAGACCCAAACAAACAGCCTGAAGGCAATACACCCCCAAGAAGGACAAGAAGAACAACCTCCCAAGAAGTCAATATTCCACGGACTAGGGAAGGTAGGGATACCACAACCATCGGAAAGACAAGAACAACACTTCGAATTGATAAAGCAAAACAACCCGGATTGGGATCAACGCTACCCAGAAGACTACGGCAAATCTGAATATAGAGGGGACAGAGATTATTACAAAAGAGATGAATCACCAGACTTCAACAGAATAGAACAATACGACAAATTTCCATGCTTTGCAGGAAGACTGCAAACATTGAAGTTACCACACAAGTTCAAACCAGCAAATTTCTCCAAGTATAACGGAAAAGTAGAACCCAGACAATGGATAAGAGTATATTCCCAATCCATAGAACTGCCAGGAGGAAACAATGACATCAAGGCCCTATACTTTCCAGTGGCACTTGAAGCCATGCCGTTACAATGGTTTGATAAGCTAAAGCCAAGGTCAATTAAATATTGGGAAGACTTGCAAGAAGCATTCTGCAACAACTTTGCAGGAATAATAACACACCCCATGATAGCGGCAGAATTGAAGAATGTAAAACAAAGAAAAGGAGAAACTCTAAGGGAGTATTACAGAAGGTTCGGAGAACTCAGGGCTCAGATACATGACATCACTAATAGGGAAGTAATAGAAACATTTGCGGAAGGAATCGTAGCAAATTGGCAGTTCAAAGACTACTTTAACGAAAACCCGAGATCCAACGAAGACTTAAAGAGAGCTGTTGAGAAGATGATATCATCATAAGAAAGAACTCGGCACAGGTTCACCTGAGACTTTCACGAAAATAAAAGACCAGACTAGAGGCCAAACGACAAGAGACCAAGACAAGACAATATGGTAGCAGCAACAGACAACAAAAGAAGATACAACGACAACGATAAAGGAGGGTACAACAACAATAGCAACAACTACAACAACAACAGAAACACAAACAACAGATATTCGAACAACAATTACCAGAACAACAATTACACAAAGAGACCAGCAGAAAGGATAGAAGACTTACCCTGCTACATACATCCCAATTCAAGTCACAAGCTAGTTGAATGTGATGTTTTCCAACGAAGATTCGTAAAGAAGGAAGATACACGATCAAACAACTCAGAGCAAAGAATAGATGAATCAGAGAAGGATACAAAGAAAGCAGAAGGGAATTATCAAGAACCCCAACGACAAATAGCAATAATCTTTTTGGGAGTATCATATACAAGAAATAAAAGACAGGAAAAACTGACGCAGAAAACCATCATTGCAGCAGAACCAGCCACCCCAAGATATCTAGATTGGTCAGAATACCCAATTCAATTCACAAGAGAAGATCAATGGACAAGCGCAACAAATGCTGGCTATTATCCTCTAGTAATGGAACCAACAATAGCAGGAGTAGTAGTTTCCAAAGTACTCATCGATGGAGGAGCAGGATTAAACATAATCTTCACAGATACTCTGAGAAAGATGAATTTAGACTATGAAGGCATGATCAGACTGGCAAGTATTCCTTTTTACGGGATAGTACCCAGAAAAACTTTCATACCTTTGGGACATCACCTTACCAGTCACCTTCGGGACACCCGACAAATATCGAACTGAGTTCATCAAGTTTGAAGTAGCCGACTTCGAATCATGTTATCACGCAATCTTTGGAAGACCAGCACTCACAAGATACATGGCAATTCCCCACTACCCATATTTACTACTCAAGATGCCAACACCAAAAGGAGTTCTTTCATTAAAAGGAGACCTAAAAATAGCATATGATTGCGATGTACAAGCCATACAAATATCAAAGAAGCTACAAGACTACAAGGAAAAAGAAGATATTGCGAGGAAAGTTGAGAAAATGAACCCGGATGAAATTATAATACCAGCAACGAAGCCAAGCACCTTCACACCTCATAAAGAAGCAACGACAAAGACAATCGACCTACTAACTGGAGATCCGGAGAATACAACGATAATCAGTGCAAGCCTGGATCCGAAATAGGAACTCGCGGTCACCAACTTTTTGAGGGATAACAAAGACATATTTGCATGGAAACCAACAGATATGCCAGGAGTCCCAACGGAGTTGGCTAAGAACAAAATTGATACAAACAAAGGATCAAGACTAGTAAAACAGAAGTTATGCAGATTCGCACCAGACAGGAAAGCAACAATCAAAAAGGAAATTACAAAGCTATTAGCAACTGGATTCATCAGAGAAATAATAAACCCGGATTGGTTAGCTAACCTGGTGTTAGTAGAGAAAAATAAATCAAAAGAATGGCGTATGTGTGTAGACTACACAGACCTCAACAAACACAGCTCAAAAGATCCATATGGACCACCCAGAATTGATCAAGTCATAGACTCAACAGCTGGATCTTCACTGCTATCATTTCTTGACTGCTACTCGGGGTATCACCAAATATCATTAAGAGAAGAATAACAAAGCAAAACATCCTTCATAACACCTTTCGGAGTATACTGCTACAAATCAATGCCTTTCGGATTAAAAAACACGGGGGCAACATATCAAAGAGCAACACAAACCTACCTTGGAGATCAAATCAGAAGAAACACTGAAGCCTACATTGATGACGTAGTGGTCAAAACAAAAGAACCAGAATCACTATTGGAAGACCTGGAAGAGACCTTCAAAAACCTAAAAGAGTGAAAATGGAAACTCAATCCCACAAAATGTGTCTTTGGTGTACCATCAGGACAACTACTCGGCTTTTTAGTCAGCAATAGAGGAATTGAGGCTAGCACCAAATAAGTCAAGGCAATAATAGATATGAAGCCACCCAAAAAGGTCAAAGACATACAAAAACTGACAGGGTGTATGACAGCTCTCAACAGATTCATATCAAAATTAGGAGAAAAAGGACTACCCTTCTTCAAACTCCTAAAGAGAAAAGAAAAGTTTGAGTGGACAGAGGAAACAAATCTAGATTTTATCAAATTAAAGGAGTACTTATCATCATCTCCAGTAATGACACCGCCAAGAAATAAGGAGGACATGATGCTATAGATCACATCAACAAAAAACGTTGTTAGTGCAGCAATCATCGTGGAAAGGGAAGAACCCGGACATATCTATAAAGTGCAAAGACCAGTATACTACACCAGCGAAGTACTCACAGAATCAAAAGTCAGATACCCACACATACAGAAACTACTATATGCAGTACTCATATCATCAAGAAAACCGAGACATTATTTTCACGAACACAAAGTAATAGTAGTAACCAACTTTCCGCTACAAGACATACTCAGAAGCAAAGATGTTATAGGCCGAATATCAAAATGGGAAGTAGAACTCAGAACTCTAAATATGGACTTTAAACCAAGGATATCAATAAAGTCACAGATACTACCTGACTTCATCGCAGAATGGACATAAATTGCGCAAAAAGAACCCGAGCCAATACGAGACCATTGTAAGATGTACTTTGATGGCTCTCTGAAGCTTGGAGGGGCAGGAGTAGGTGTGCTACTAATCTCCCCAAAAGGAAGACAATTGAAATATGTATTGTAGATATTATGGCGAGCAACAAATAATGAAGCAGAATACGAAGCACTCATACACGGCTTGAGAGTAGCAACTACACTGGGAATCAAAAGAATTCTCGTTTATGGAGATTCAGCAGTAGTAATCAACCAAGTAAACAAGGAGTGGGACTGCACAAAAAACAACATGGACGCATACTGTGCAGAAGTAAGGAATCTTGAGAAGAATTTTGAAGGACTAGAAATTCACTACGTTTTAAGAGATTCAAACGTGGCAGCAGATATCTTGTGTAAATTGGGGTCAGATAGAGCAAAGGTACCACCGGGAATATTTGTGGAAGAACTCGCAAAGCTTTCAATCCAGGAAACTAATAAGCAAAAAGAAGACCCAATGAAGATAGAAGAAACAATAGAACTCAACAGCTCAAGACAGATCTTCAACATAGAAAGCGATTGGAGACAACCATACATTGATCATAAAAGTGAAAACAAACTACCCGGAGACAAAGCAGAAGCAACAAGGATTATAAGGAAAAAGCAAAGCCTACGTTCTCGTAAAAGATAAATTATACAAAAGTGCAACATCTTATGGAATATTATTGAAATGTGTATCTACACAAGAAGGAAAAGAAATATTGGAAGAAATAAACTCGGGATATTGTCGGAATCATGCAACATCTAGAACACTAATAGGCAAGGCATTCAAAAGCGGATTTTATTGGCCAAAAACACTAAAGGATGCTGAACAATTAGTCAAAACATGCAATAATTGCCAAATGTTTGCAAGAAAATCCCATGTTTCAGCACATAACCTAATCTGCATACCACCAGCATGGCCCTTCTCATGTTGGGGGCTAGATCAAGTCGGACCCCTCAAAAAGGCAAAAGGAGGATTCGCGTACATATTCGTGGCAGTACATAAATTCACCAAGTGGATTGAATACAACCCACTAGTCAAATACATCGCAGAAAAAGAAACAGAGTTCATACAAGAAATCATGCACATATTTCGGATGCCCAACAGAATAATCACAGATCTTGGATCACCATTTACAGCAAAGGAATTCCAATATTGGGCAAGAGACTGTGGAATAGAGATAGACTACGCATCAGTAGCTCAACCCCAAGCAAACGGACAGGTTGAAAGAGCCAATGGGCTATTTTTACAAGGCCTAAAACCAAGATTATATGAAGACCTAAAAGACTATGGAGCTAAATGGATAAAAGAATTACCAAAAGTGGTATGGGGTTTAAGAACTCAAATCAGCAGAGCAACATGATATTCACCTTTCTTCTTGGTACACAGATCATAAGCCGTGTTACCGATTGACTTAATATGGCAATCACCAAGAATTGAGCAATATGAAAAAGTAGAAGCTGAAGAAACAAGACGACTAGAAATTGACTCAATCGAAGAAATAAGAGATAGTTCAGTAATACAAAATGCAAGATACTTACAAGGCTTGCGAAGACATTACAACAAAAATATGCACCCAAGAACGTTAAAACCAGGAGATCTGGTATTATGGCTAATTAAAAAAAAAGACGGAAGACACAAACTACTCGGCCCATGGGAGGGTCCTTTCATCATTAAGACAACAATACAACCCGGAACCTACGAGCTAATGACAGAAGAAGGAATTCAACTAAGCAATACTTGGCACATTAGCCAACTCAAGAAGTTCTACAATTAAAAGCACAAGATACAAGACGTCAAGAACAAACCAGCAGTTTGCACAATGAGAGGCACTGTCTGGAGTCGAGTTGTTTTGTGAGGCAACTTGACAAACCGACTGCTTTGCACCATGAGCGTCACAGTCTGGTTCACATATACAAAATCTACCGGTAGTTTGCACAATGAGAGGCACTGTCCGGAGTCAGTTGTTTCATGAGGCAACTTGACTAACCGACTGCTTTGCACCATGAGCGGCACAGTCTGGTTCTTATATAAAGTCTACCGTTTCGTGAGACGGCATGACAAGCTTGCAGCTTTGCACCATGAGCGGCACTGTCTAGCATTTTTAAGTCGATTGTTTCGTGAGGCAGCTCGTCACAGTAAAGAAGAACGGTCTATCTCGACGACACCAAAATCAATCACTTGTACAAAGTGGCACAACAACTGCTTGAAGAGCAGCATGGACTCAGTGCAAAAAGAATGCAAGCCAATATTCACACATCAAGAAGCAAAATCCATACAACAAGGACCACTCGTCAAAGAACAACAATATTACCCCGAAACTACTTGGAGGATTTCTACAATACAAAGCCTGAACTCAAAAGCACAAGGCATTCCACAGGCAATATTGTCAGTATAAACATCAAGGCTCGAAGGCCAATAATATCACCCAGGAAGAACTCGGGAATTTACAAGCATCATCAGAGCATAATACAGAGACGCACTACTTCAGACAACAATCATAAGAACTCAGTTTTTCTCACAAATATCAAGAAAACGAGGTACTCATCAGAAAGACACTCGTATCAATACATCATCGGCAAAATAAAGACAAGGACGTTACAATATCAGTACGACGCCTGATAATAGATTAAGCAAAAGTATCATCTAAAGTATATTACAAAGACCATCAAGGACAGCTAAATGTCATCAAGAAGAAGACGGCAACACGTTCATTTGTCCTAATATTTGGCATCAAAGCTCCTGAACCTCGGGCTTTGATTGTTCCCACCTCGTCAAGAGATCGGCGTCCATCGGATCTTCAAGAATCTGGTCCAAGGGAACATCAGGAGCAAGGGCTTGAACAAAAGAAACAACATTGTTTATGCAGCGCTCAAAGCCATTTTCAACAAATTCCTTAAAGCGAAGAGGCAAGGCATGAATCAAAGTCTTCAGGCCTTCTTTTGCATCTTCCTCATGACAAACAGCAGACACGACAGGCCTCACAGCAGCATACAAAATTTTGTATCGCTCATGAACCTCCGAGAGCTGGGTCTTCAAAACTCCCTCTGATTTCAATGACTGAAAAGAGCAAAGATGTCAGAAAGACTAAAAGAAAAACAATAAGACAATCAGAAGACAAAAGATAGTCAAATTATAGCTTTAGCTCTCTTATCGGAAGTTTCAAGACGAAGAGACAAATCTTGTTTCTCCTTATTCCAAGCAATAGAAGCTTGATCAGCAGCTACAAGAAAAGAGAATATGTCAGATATGGAACAAGAAAACCTCAACAAAGGAAAAAGAAGACAGTTACCAGCCATCCTTCCTTTCAAATCAGACAAAGAAGAATCAGCAACTACTCGGAGAGCCTTTTATTGCTCCAAAGCAGCACGAGTCCGAGACAACTCAAGCTGAACCCTGTCAAGTTCAGCTTGAAGAGTAACAGTCGACTGAGTTTCTGAGGAAGAAGCAGTCAACTCCCGACAGACATCCTGAAAGGGACATGAATCAAAATAAAGCACAAATGAACAAGAACAAAAGAGAGAGACAAGAATAAATACCTTCAATTCAGTTCCAAATGACAATGATGAATCCATCCAAGAAGAAACAAGTTTTGGAACTCGTTCAACTCGGCTGAGCTGAACCTCTAAACCTTGAATAAGCAAAGGCATGGTTGAAGAAGAAGTCGGGGCTTTAGCCTGGAGGCTCAACTTAGGCACCTCAAGAAGAGGCACACCTTCGGGAGGACTAGCACCAACAAAATCAGAAGCAACAACAACATCAGTGGCATCAGGAGTACAAAGCCTTGCAAGAAATGAAATAAGAAGAGTTAAGATAGAAACAAAAAGTTGGAATCTTTGTCAACAAAGACAAAAAGTCTTACCATCCTGGGATGGAGCAGGAACATCAGAAGAAGGCCTAAATAAAAACAAAGAATGTTAGGCAGAGGCTATAAAAATACAAACGTTAGGCAATGAATTTAAACTTACTTGGCCGACTTGCTGAAGGAAGCAGCAACAAAAGCAAAAGAAAGATCGGGGATATCAAAAGAGAAATCATCATCAAGCAATGAAGAAGGAGGGATTGGAATAGCCGAAGGAATGGTAGCAGCTTCACCATAAGACTGACCAACAGATGACCTACGGCTAAATAAAAATTACAATAAGGAAAATAATTTCTAGAAATAAATTACAAAGACACTAAGAAGACAACTTACGGAGGACGAGTAAGAGGAGGATCATCATCCGAATACTCTTCATCCAGAAAGACAAACTGGTCATCTGAAAAAGAACAAAGTAGAAGAATAAAGAAGAGTGACATACAAAACAACTCAGATAACAAATACAATGCTCATCTACAATAATGTTACCTGTGGGAGTACATGGCCGAGGAGAACGACGGCTAGTAGCAGGAGGAGGTTGGACAGGCTGAGCAGAAGATTCAGCTTTCCTTTTCCTAGAAACCAGTAAGACTTGAGCAATCCGAGGATCTGGGGTATAAGGCACATACCCATCAGTAATACAAAATCTAGGGAGAAACCTAGAAGAAGAAGTCGAAGCCACAGTGACTTCAGCAGTGGTCTCCTCAAGAACAAAAGGATCCGGCCCAAAAGGCAAGTTTAGCCTAAAAGAATGACCATGATCCTGAAACACAGAGCAAGTCATCAACAAAAAGAACTCAGAGAAAAGAAATCAGAAAAAGCTAAATAGATTACTAACCGGAGGAGGTGGATTTCCAGCATGGTATTCAGGAATTTGGGGAGGAATGGAAGACACACCACTCAAGACCCTCCCCAAGCGATCAAACAAATCATCTTCAGACAATTCAGATTCAGAGATGATCCGGGAAGGATCAGAAGAACCGACATATTCAAAACCAAGATTATCCCTCTGCATAAGAGGCTGAACCCGGCGCCGATAATAACTGGTAACCAAACCATTGCCAGTCAACCCGAATTGTTTCAAAAAACATATCCGAGTCAGCAAAGGCTTAATTGCTGAAGATTCAGTAAGAGACAAAAGGTCACACCAACAGGGGAGAGAAGTGGGAAGAGCAACAAGACTAAAAGAGAAATAGTCATCAAGCTGGGAAATGTAAAACCATTTATCTGCCCAATCTTTATCCGACTCATAAAGGGTAAAAGAGAAATAGCTATTCTTCATCCCTTAACGAAACTGAAGAGCACAACAGCCAAAAGAACAGCTAGGAGCTTTCTGATGAAATCGAATGCTGAAAAAGTGCCAGAAAAGGAGAAGGCAAGGCGGGATGCCAATAAATGCCTCGCATAAATGAACAAACGAAGCAAGGAAAAGAACCCCATTAGGGGTCCAATGATGAAGCTGGACGCCGTAAAAATGAAGGAACTCCATCAAGAAGTTTGACGGGGGGAAGCAGAGTCCGGCACGGACAAAGGAAACAAAAATAACGTATTGATCAGGAGAAGGACTAGGGATCATATGCTCACCAAGAACGGAATAACCAGAATACACCTGTCCTTGAAGAACACCATGCGCAACAAGCAGTTCCAAGTCCGCCTCTTGACTCGATGGCTTGGGAGATTCCTTCATCTGGCACGACATCTCGACAAACTCAGGATTCTCTATATGCTCCAAGACAGTATCTTCGTCCACGAATTCAGCCTTGCCCTTGCTCTTGTTCTTGTTCTTCTCCACCATTCGAGGCGGATCGAGGATCATCAGAGCAGCAGCGGCAGTTAGGGTTTGCGAACAAAGGGAAAAAGGTTTTACTACAAGGTAAAAGAGAAGGGATAACAGACTTATAAGGAAATTTTACTCATAACGGAAAGTACAGAAGGTGAAAAGTTCCACCAATCATGGAATAGAACATAAAGCAGTTAGACCACATCTTTTTCAAAGAATACAGACAACTCGCGGAACAAAAGAACCCGGCATTACAATCAAGACATGTACAAGAACTCGGAAAATATAGACAACAAGCGCTTGATGCTTCATCATACACATTCTTTGAAAGTACAAACTAGATACAAAGTTACATGGCCGAAAGGAACTAGTACAAGTTAGTAATGAGGAACCCGGCCAAATTCAAGGCTAAAAACCTCGAGAATCAAGATATAAACAGAGCCAAATAACTCAGACGTGCTAGACGCCCAACAAGACAAGGCACGCATGTTTGCTAAAGGTAGTAGAAGCAGACCCCAGAAGACATTCAAGATTCACAGATCCACCAGGTCCTCGACAGAGAGAAAGCGGATCAACACTAGCAGGCGCCAAAATGACACTGCACAGGATCAGCCAAGGAATACTTCTTCAACCAAGACTGCGAGATCAGCCAGAGGCATGGCACTAGGACACTGGAAGATGAGGCAGCATAACATGCGATAGCCTCATCACAAGAACTACACCATTTGCCTCAAAACCGCCTTCAGCTTGGCGCTACCCTGAAACTAGCTACATGCTAGTTTCTATCACAAGAACTACATCATTCACCAGATTACAACTCAGGGAGGAGAAAAAGAAGCCCAGGGGCTCATCAAGCTCACCAACTACAATACCCATAATACAACAAAAATCTTTACAAGAGAAGGAAGAAGATGTATGACAAGGCAACCATACTACAAATATTTATAGAAGAGTAATGGGTGCACATACACCAAGTCCATGAAGAGAAGATTACAACAGCAACAGTACATAAAGGAAAGAGTAAAAGCAAAAGATTCTACAAGGACTACATTGATGAGATAAAAACAGCTACAGGTAGTACATCAAGGTACTATACAGAATATCCGGAAGAATATTCCAAGGACAATCATACAACTCTGCAATCCACAAAAACAACTCGGCTAGCAATCTTACAAAGAACTTTACAAGACCAGAATGAGCCTCATCTACAAAAGACCACAAGTGACAAAATATAAAGGCTACAGCCAGGATTATACCAGATCTACCACCAAAGAAGTCCTGATACCCGAGCGGAAACCTTACAAATCAAAACAGCCCAGAATCTTCACAAAGCGTGAAGAAGTGTCGGATCATAGGTAGAAAACCACTCCCAACAAATGAGATTGAACAGCTCCAACTCTAGCCTTTCCTGCAGGAGTTCGGTGCAAGCATGCACAACTAGAAATATGGAGGGTACAACTTCAATCAACCCAGGAGCGGCAACGGTTACAACCCGGGGTTCAGCAGTTAGACAGAGAAGGCATGGAAGCCACCTCACAATACTTCTTCTGCCTACCACGCCAAACTTCCTAGAAAAACCTAACCGAAGAGTTAGTCTACCTCCAACTCCATTCACAAGAATTCTTCTACCCACTCAAATACCAAAAGGAGGGCATATGTCCGGGGGCTGCTCAGTTTCACTCAGCAGCATAGTCATCAGAAGAAAGAGGAACACCCTAAAGATCAAGGCATCAGCGCAATCACAAACGAATATATATCAAGGAAGGACCACCAAAAACCAAAATGTCACGAGAAATAAAGAGTAAGAAAAAGACAAAAACCTGACTAGAGCAAACAGTGAAAGCAAGATTCTACATACCCATGAAGACACAGTACCCACCCATGAATAAGAAGAAGACAAAGGAACACTATTTTAGACCCTCCCACCGAGCTCTTTTTTGATATAAAAGAACTCGGATAAGGCTCGGGGGCTGGAAATACCTACCTTACAAGATTTTTTCTTTCAGATCCTCCAAATACTTGTACCAAGTATCCAGAGGCTCGGGGGCTACACTCAATGAGTGCACCAAAGGTGCACAAAAGAAAACTTCAAGACGAAGAGCACAAAAGACCATTTCATGCGAACACATGGTGGATAAGTACCCATATATGTTCAGCTTTGATGATGAGTGATCGTCCAACACGTGAGTGTTTCAGTTTGAGTGGCTTACCCTAACCTTTGCGAAAGCAGAAATGTGTGCTTGTCTATCGGCTTGTGGCGTGCAGGTGCTGTGCCGAGTGACAGTGGTCAATGGTGTGGAGAAGGTCGAGTAGAGGCTTGCCGTGCCGATGGACTAAGAGCGGTGAAGTGTGGAAGCGGGGCTCGGACTGAGGGACCATGGGCGCCGGCTGACTAGCTGTGGTGGCTAGTACTTGGCACCGGCAAGTGCGAGAAGACATGGAGGTAGACCGAGTTGACCGAGTCAAGACGATGGATGCGCGAGTCGAGCGGAGGCTCAGGGGACTCAGAGTCCGACCGGGTGAAGACAAGGTGGTTCGCGTTGAGTTGTTTGGTGGTTTGGGCCTCAAAACCATCCGTGTCGGTTTTCGAGTTTGGGTCGCAAAACTCGTGGTTCGGTAGTTGAGCCCAAAGCTACCGGCGGCGGGTTTCCTGGGTTTTGGCCTCAAAACCTAGGTGGAGCTTCCGAGCAAGTGGGTATGGCACGTGGCGGAATCCTGGAGGTTGCGTCGAGGCGACGACAACTCCTGGCAGGAAGTGAGGTCGTCCATTCAAATCGAGGAAGATATTTTCCGGAGCTTGACTGCAATGCTTAGGCTAGGTAGTTCACTCATGTATCTAGGGGGTCTTTGGGAAATATCCAAAGCCCCATTAAATAGAGGATGAAGGGGTATCCTCATCCTTATCTCTTTCATTACTCTTTCTCCCACCTATTCCTAGGTTTCCCCTTCCCTAGTTTCTTCTTACTCGAGATCCACCGCATCACCGGTGTAAGAACTTGTGATTGTTGCGAGGAATTGGAGGTTGTAACCTCCGTAAGCCATGGTGGCTTCGATTTTGTGATCGTGTCCTCGTTTTGCTTGTGTTCTTCGCGTTTTGCTTTTGCTCCCTCTTTTTCCCGAGATGATTTCTCTTTGTAGGGAGTATCTATTGCAAATCCGTTTGAACCAATTTGTTCGTATTCGTGAGGAGCATCTTTGCACTGAAGGAATTTTCCTCAAACCTCATGAGTGCGTAGATCATGCGTTTTCTTTGTGGAGTTCTTCGTTTTGCTCCCTTTTCCCCTAAATCCTCGTTTGCCTTTAATTCGCACCAAATTGAGCGATGATTTCTTAGGATTAGCTCCCCAACTATACAAGGATCATGCCTACAAAGTTTGGTTGCAGTTGGTGACCATTTGGATTAGATTTGGAAAGTTTCGATGAAGAGAAAAACGATTTTCGCGTTTCTATGCTCTGTTCCGCT
Source organism: Microstegium vimineum (assembly GCA_022036555.1). NCBI lineage: Eukaryota > Viridiplantae > Streptophyta > Magnoliopsida > Poales > Poaceae > Microstegium > Microstegium vimineum. Next base: position 21,295,257 of record CM039128.1, on the reverse strand, counting down.
CTAGGGTTTGGCGTCGGACGGTCCGTCGGTTTTGCGTAGGACGCTAGTACGTGCTGACGTCAGCGTCCATCGCTCGTCCTATCTGCGTCTGGTGGTCTTGGCGTCGGACGCTCCTCAGCGTCCGTCGCGTTTGTGTGTTGCGCTTTTCTGTTTTGCTCTCGGGTAGACCGATGGATGATCGTCTCAGCGTCCGTCGCCCCTGCAGTTTTTCTATGTCTGTTAGGTTCTTTGGAAGGCCGACGGATGCTCACCTAAGCGTCTGTCGCCAGCGTCCGTCGTGATGTCTTCCAGCGTCCGTCGCCTCTGCAGCTCGCTGCGAGTTTCCATTTTCATCACGGTTTGTCTCGTTGGTTTTGTAGCTAGCTCCGCTGTGTTCCTAGGACTTCTCCTAGAACATCAACCGACTTGTGGGTCGTGAGCCTAGCTTGCTCTTTGGGAAGTGTTTGGGACAAGGGTCAAGATCTTCGGAAAGGAATTTTTATTTGGCTCCCATTCACCCCCCCCCCCTCTGGTTGTTGTTTCCGGTCCTTCATTTCATGATTTTGCTTCAAAAAGAACTCGGCTCGCTTTCAAAGCAACCCGACATATTGAAGAAAAATCATGAGATGCTCAGGGGCTTGTCGATGGGATATCCTATAGGGTACCCAGGGACCGACTTACCTGAGCTTTGGGCCTCCTTTCCTCGGCCCACGAAGGAAGATGGACATATGAAACCGAATTCTACTCGGTAAAGGGGATAAGATGGAAGCGCAGCTTAGGACTCTAAGTTTGTAACTGTTGGCACAAATTATGACCATCTTTTACATAGCTAAAATGTTGCCACCAATCCAAGGATCAAGGATAAACAAACACATCATGAGCACACTTTATCAAATAACTAGTTCCACATGTCCATGAGTGTTTGAGTGCAGGAATGAACAAATGGAGCAAAGGAGAGCCAGTTGGGCCCACATAAGGGGTCGACCGACCACCCTATGGGCCCACCATACTCTCCCCTCTCGGCCATGATCCAAGAGAGGCACTCTAGAGTGGAATCCATCCATTGGATCACTCTGTGTTTCCTCTCAATGGCTCAGAAGCAAAGCACATGGATCCTTGGGCCCACACCAAAGAGATAAACGTGAAAACCAACTCAGAACCAGCAAATAGCACCAATGACAAGTGGGGCCAGCCTTAGGACAACAGAGGTGGGCCAGAACCCCAAGGGGGGGTTCGGCCGAACCACAATCAGGCCCAAACAGGCCCCACTCAGTTCCTGACTAGTGGGACCTCATCCAAGGAGGCAAGGGAGGGCCCACTGGCCATAGGGGGTTCGGCCGAACCACCCCAAGGTCGGTTGGGTCCCCCCAACCACCATACCTCTCCCCCACGTGTTGGATCACAACCATCCATGCCTTGGTCGGTTGGATCCAAGGGTGGAGAATGGAAGGCCCTGGATCGCTGACGTGGCGCCGGAGTAGCCCCTACTCCACCTCCTACTATAAATAGAGGGTCACACCACCCTCTCTAATAATGAAGAAGAAGCCTACAAGCTCTATTCCTTATATTGTTCTAGGAGTTAGTCTAGTGTGGGAGTTAGAGTTGAGTCGAGCTGTGCTCGGGATTTCCGGAGTTGTCTTCTGGAGCATCTGGTATAACTCTTGTATCTTTCCTTCTTTGTAAGACTTTATCTTATTCAATATATATCTTTCTCTTTACTTTACTTAGTATTTACTTTGAGCATTTCTATACTAGATATAGTCTTGCTATATGCTTTTGCTCTTTAATAGCCTTCACACCCATAGTCCGTGATCCTTGTGACCTTTCCCGTATGCGATCATTGCCTCTCATAGGGTGCTTTGATTATAGATCGTAGTCAAAGTAGTAATTTGTGTGTAAGTTTGGTGCTTATACATCATCTTATCCTTGGTTATCGCTTGCTGCATGGATTGTTTGTGGTAGCTAGCAAGAGGTGATAGCCTTGTCTAGTCTTTGTATTCCACCACGTGTTCTTAGGAAAGTTCTTAAAAGGTAAGGACCCCGTAAGAGAAGAGTGCGCAGTCCGGTAGGAGTTTTGTCCTCCTACTGATCTATCCCCTCACCTAGCATACTTGTATTGAGGAGGCAAACTATAGTGTCTATACTAGTTATTTAGCTAAGTATATTGAAGTAGAGTGAAGTACATAGGAATCCCTTTTCTCTTCTCGTTGTCCTCCCACCTAGCTAGTCTCTGAGGTCCGTTCTAAGTATCTTTTATCGTAGCTTCTTCATTCATCAATCCCTTCCTATCACATTTATCGTTTACCCCTCTATACTAGTTGGTACTAAAGTTGAGGTGCTCTTTAGGATCTCTATCCAATTATCATTTCTAGCAAGGCTTTCCTTTGGGATAATATAAATTACGATACCTTGGAATACTCCTTGGTGAAGTGCTACAGCGGTATAATCTGTGCGCTTGCGGATTTATCCAATAGTCATAAGAAATACCAAAAAATATTTCTAGCGCCGTTGTCGGGGAAAGCTTAGCCAAGAAATTTTAATTAGATTGAATCTAGAGATTCTCGTTAACTTAGTTATGAATTAGTCATAGGCGCTTACCCCTGTCTGTGTCTTCCTTTCTTGTGAAGTAGACAGTTTATGAGCGGTTTCCAACTGCCGGGAAATTATCTTGAAGATCCCGAGCATATATTGAGGAGGACTAGACGTCGTCAAGTTCCCCCTCAGAGGTTCATCTCGAACCAGGATCCATTCAAGGTAGGAGGCTCTACACCACCACTCAAGGAAGCTATGGCCCAGAAGGCGATCTCTGACTTCTCGGCTCTGTCAGCTACCCACGTAGCTCAGGGTCCCGAGGTCATCTTTGGGGATGCCACCTTCGAGTTGAAGCCCGCCTTGATCCACATGGTGCACGCTAATCCGTTTTGCAGGAAGCCCCATGAGGATGCCAATGCTCATCTCCAACACTTCATGGAGTTAAGTGGCACGTTCACCATCAAGGGAGTGGCGTTTGACGCCATTCGCCTTCGTCTTTTCCCATTCTCGCTATTGGGAAAGGTGAAGCAATGGTTCTACGCCCAAAAAGAAGAAGCCACTACATGGGAGAGGTGTGCTAACGCATTTCTCAAGAAGTTCTTCCCAACGGGCAAAACCAATGCTCTTCGCGGGACGATCTCAAGCTTCCAGCAACAATCTGACAAAATGATTCCCGAAGCATGGGAACGTCTCCAGGGGTACGTTCGTGCCTGTCCTCATCATGGGATAGACGACTGGCTCTTGATCCAAGGTTTCTACCACGGGCTGACTAGCATGGCCCGTAGTGACCTTGATGCTACCGCTGGAGGGGCATTTCTCCAACACATAGTGAGAAATGCCAAGGACCTCATCAAGAAAATGGTGATAAACCAAGGATGGGGTGACAAACGTCTCTAGCCAAAGAGAAGAGGTATGCACACCATCAGTGAGGTGGACATGCTCTCCGCCAAGATGGACCTCTTGATGAAGAAGATAGAAGAAGGTTCCAAGAAGGAACGAGAGGCCATCTACCCAGTTGCCGCCGCACAAGCTATTGAAGCCGATCCATGGTGCGAGGTGTGCGGAGGAAATGATCACTCAGGCAACAATTGTCCCAAGACTTCGAAGGAGGACGTGAACTTCATCAGTAACAACAGCAACAACAACAATAGCAACAACAACGGGTATCGACCCCAACAACAAGGAAACTGGAATTCACGCCCCTTCTACCAAGGTAATAGAGGTAATAGTAATTACAATAATTACAATAACTCTTACAATAACCAACCTTCATTAAAAGATCTTGTTCTTGGTCAATCAAAGATTAATGATGGTATAAATAGAAAGATGATTGCCACTGATAAAGTTCTTGAAAGCTTTGGTGAGAAAATGGATAGCTTTACGACTGCCATGAAAAATCAATTGAGTTTTAATAAAATGTTAGAAACCCAATTAGCTCAATTAGCAGCAGCTATGTCATCCATGGAACAGGGTAAGATCTGCGAACACATGGTGGATAAGTACCCATGTATGTTTAGTTTTGATGATGAGTGATTGACAACCATGTGAGTGTTTCAGTTTGAGTGGCTTAACCAAACCTCTGCGAAAGCAGAAACATGTGCTTGTCTATTGGCTTGTGGTGTGCAGGTGCTATGCCTAGTGACAGTGGTCAATGGCATGGAGAAGGTCGAGTAGAGGCTTGGCGTGCCGATGGACTGAGAGCGGCGAAGGGTGGAAGCGGGGCTCGGACTGAGGGACCATAGGCGCCGACGGACTAGCTGTGGTGGCTACTACTTGGCACCGGCGAGTGCGAGAAGACATGGAGGCAGAAAGAGTCGACCGAGTAAGGACGATGGACGCGCGAGTCGAACGAAGGCTTAGGGGACTCGAAGTCCGACCGGGCGAAGACAAGGTGGCTCGCGTCGAGTGGTTTGATGGTTTGGGCCTCAAAACCATCCGCTTCGGTTTTCGAGTTTGGGCCGCAAAACTCAGGGTTCGGTAGTTGAGCCCAAAGCTACCGATGGCGGGTTTACTGGGTTTGGGCCTCAAAACCTAGGCGGAGCTTCCGAGGAAGTGGGGATGGCACGAGGCGGAATCCTGGAGGTTGTGTCGAGGCGACGGCAACTCCCAGCAGGAAGCGGGCCCGTCCATTCAAAATGCGGGAGATATTTTCTGGAGCTTGGACTGCAATGCTTAGGCTAGGTAGTTCACTCAATGTATCTAGGGGGGTCTTTGGGAAATAGCCAAAGCCCAAAAAGTAGGGGGTGAAGGGGTATCCCTCATCCCATCTCTTGAACCCTAATCACTTGCCCCCACTCTGTCTCTCTCTCTCTAGTTCTTGAGATCCCTAGGTTGCTTCCACCAACCTTTGTAAGAACTTGTTTTTGCTGCGAGGAATCGAAGGTCGTAACCTTCGTAAGCCATGGTGGCTTTGATTTGTTGATCATGTCCCCGTTTTGTTTGTGTTCTTCGTGTTTTGCTTTTGCTCCCTCTTTTCCTGAGATGATTTCTCTTTGTAGGGAGTAGCTCTTGCAAATCCGTTTGAACCAAGTTGTGCGTAATCGTGAGGACCTTCTTTGCACCGAAGGAATTCTCCTCAAACCTCACGAGTGCGTAGATCGGGCATTTTCTTTGCGGAGTTCTTCATTCTTGAGTTTTTCCCCAAATCTCTCCTCCTCGCTTTGCTCTAAGCCAAATTGAGCGATGATTTCTTTGGGATAGCTCCCCAACTGCACTAGGATCATGCCTACAAAGTTTGGTTGCAGTTGGTGATCATTTGGTTGGGTTTTGGGAAGATTTGGCGGAGTGGAAACATTTTTCGCGGGCTTCAGCTTTTCTGTTCGTGAGCGTCGGAGCACCCTCTGGACCACCTAGCTTGTGAGCATCGGACCATTGCAAGTAGTCTGGTGGCTCTGCTGAGGGTTTCATTCACACGCCGGACCAGGCTCATTAGTCCGATGGTGAGCGTCGGACGAGATGTCCGGAGGTAGGGTGCTTGCTGTGGTCTTTTGCTCTGTAGCAAGAGTGTGCACCGGACCACTTCCTATAGTCCGACGGTGAGCGTTGGAGTAGTTGTCCAGAGCCTAGGCACTCCCTGCTATTTTCTGAGTGGCCGTCGGACTTCCAAAAGTGACTGTCAGACTAGTCCGGAGGTCCCTAGGTGTGCACCGGACCAAAGGCTCTGGACCACTTCCATTGGTCCGGTGGTCCTGACTGAAGTAGTCCGGAGCCCCTGCAGGTTGCTGTTTTCCTCCGTTTTTTTGCGGTTTGTTTCTCTGGGTTCGTGGCTAGCTCCACTATGTTCCTAGGACATCTCCTAGAACATCCACCCACTTGAGGGTTGTGATCCTAGTTCGTGCTTTGGGTCGTGCTTGGGACAAGGGTTGGGATCTTCCGAAAGAAATTTTTATTTGGCTCCCATTCACCCCCATCTGGTCCCCGTTTCCGGTCCTTCAATTGGTATCAGAGCCGGTTAAGAATCAATCCACCTTACACGCATCTTTATCCGCGAAGGCGACATGGAGCGAGTGTAGGGTTATGAGGTTGCTACGCTAGCCGGAAAACAAAATTTTTCTACCCCATAAACCAGGAACTAGTGCTAGTTATAGATCACGGGGTTACCACTAGACGCACAGGTGCAGCGGAAGCTACTTGGTGTAGTCGTGCGCGTCGCAGCAGTGCCATGGAGTTGTGAGGTCGTCTGTCTCAACGTATCCTACTCGCGGTTCGTCCTTGTGCTCCAGATGCAGCACCTCCAAGGAATCCCACACGTGCAGGGAAGAAGCGTCACGCCTCCGGACTGCTAGGTCCGCGAGGAGTACTAGGCGTGAGCATGGGGAGGGCGACAGCGGCTGCCAAAAGGATGTAAGTCTAACTCGCCCCGTGCCTCCCCTTGCTTATATAGGCGTCCTAATGAGCTCCCACGTTGGAGGCCCATTAGTAACCCTAAACCTAGTCTAATTCGAGTCCAACCCGAATTAGGCTTCAAGCCCCTTAAGCGTGCGACCCTATGGGCTCACGCACATATCGACACGGCCCAAGTACTCTTACTTGACCAATAGTTGATAGCGGCCTCTAGCAAGGCTTGTCAACTCCTATGCATACGCTATGATCATATCAGACGAACCACCACAATACAATATACATGTTATTCCTTTGCCTCATGATATTTGGTTCAACTTGTGGGTTAACACTTAACCCAAGCACGGCCATGCATTTCATGATCTAATCATTTGAGTGATCCAGTGATATCTCTCTCATAAGGAGAGTGGCAAATTCCATCTTGATTGACTATGTCTCACAGCATGTTTCCCGACAAACCCAAAAGCCACCTTTATAACTACCCAGTCACGGAGTAGCGTTTGGTAGTCCTAGGGTAGGTCATTTCACATCTTGAGTACATACGACAATATTAGGTCTATGGACATAACATACACGATGTGTATAGAGACAATCTCATGTCGGGTCTGTCTAGCACCATGTCCTACATGTGCCCACATTATTAGTTTGACATCTCATGTCCATGACTTGTGAAACATAGTCATCAACTAATAATGTCCTGATCTAATATTCATGTGCATTCTTGCACGAACTCCGATCCGGGACAACTTTTATAATAACCATACAAGTAAAAGAGTTTCACAAGCAATTCACATAATTGCTAATCGATACAAGTTGTCTTTAATGGATATTCATAACATGTCATGGATACAAGGAATACATCATCTCTATGATTACCTCTAGGGCATATTCCCAACAGTCTCCCACTTGCACTAGAGCTAATCTCGAAGATATCTAATACCCATAGCTTTCACGTGCGCCTCATGCTTGGGCTGTGGAAGATCCTTTGTCAAAGGATCTGCAACATTCAAATCCGTATGTATTTTGCACATCTTGATCTCATCTCGACCGACGAACTCTCGAATGAGATGAAACTTCCACAGTACATGTTTGTTCTTTTGGTGATTCCTAGGCTCCTTAGCCTACGCTATCGCCCCATTGTTATCACAATACAGATTCAATGGGTGAGATGCATTTGGAACCACACCAAGCTCGATGAGAAACCTCCTCATCCAAACACCTTCCTTTGCAGCGGCAGAAGCTGCAATGTACTCGACTTCTGTTGTATAATCGGTTACCATCTCCTGCTTGGAACTCTTCCAGCTTACAGCACCACCATTTATTGTGAACACAAAACCTGATTGAGATTGTGAATCATCCACGTCAGTTTGGAAGCTGGCATTGGTGTAACCATTTACAACGAGCTCCTCCTCACCTCCATAGATTAGGAACACATCTTTAGTCCTTCTCAAGTACTTAAGGATGTTTTTAACAAGCGTCCAGTGACTCACCTGGATTAGCTTGGTACCTACTCGCAACACTTAGAGCATATGAGACATCTGGGCGAGTACATATCATGGTGTACATAATGGAACCAACGGCCGAAGCATATGGAACCTTACTCATGCGCTTTTGCTCATCAGCTGTCGAAGGACACTGCTTCTCGCTAAAACGCATACCATATGACATAGGCAAGAACCCTCTCTTGGATTGTTCCATGTTGAACCGTTTCAACACCTTGTCAATGTACGTATCTTGGCTTAATCCTATAAGCCTCTTTGATCTATCTCTATAGATCTTTAGGCCCAAAATGTATGTTGCTTCTCCTAAATCCTTCATAGAAAAACTATTATTCAGTGAAGTCTTTACGGATTGCAATATAGGAATGTCATTCCCAATCAATAGTATGTCATCTACATACAGGATTAGAAATACAACAATGCTCCCACTTTTCTTCTTGTAAACACAAGGTTCTTCTTCATTCTGACGAAAGCCAAACCCTTTGATCACTTCATCAAAACGAATGTTCCAACTCCGAGATGCTTGCTTCAACCCATAAATGGATTTCTTTAGCTTGTATATTTTTCCAGCATTATTAGGATCAACAAAACTTTCGGGTTGTATCATATACACGTCCTCTTCCAAATTTCCATTTAGAAAGGCTGTTTTAACATCCATCTGCCAAATCTCATAATCTAAATAAGCAGCAATTGCTAGAATGATCCGGATAGATTTAAGCATCGCTACCAGCGAGAATGTCTCGCCGTAGTCAACTCCTTGAACTTGCCAAAAACCCTTTGCAACAAGTAGAGCTTTATAGACATGAACATTTCCATCCATATCCTTTTTCTTTTTATAGACCCATTTGCACTCTATGGGTTTAACCCCATCAGGCGGGTCAACCAAGTTCCAAACTTGATTGTCTCCCATGGAATCTATCTCGGATCTCATGGCACTTAGCCATTCCTCAGAATTTAGGTCCATCATTGCTTCCGCGTATGTCGCAGGTTCGTCATCGTCTAACAACACTTCCCCACGTGCCTCACGGATTCTTGCTGACCTTCGTGGTTGTGGTGGTGTTTCTCTTGCCACAGGTATCTCAACTTGTTCTGCTACATTAGCATCACTCATAGAGTTATCCCCTATTGGCTCATCTTGAACTTCTTCAAGATACACCTTTTGTCCACTCTTCTCTTTATTGAGAAACTCTTTCTCTAAGAAGACACCGTTCCGAGCAACAAACACTTTGCCCTCTGATCGGTTGTAGAAGTAATACCCTAAAGTTTCCTTTGGATATCCCACGAAAAAGCATTTGTCCGACTTGGGTGTTAGTTTATCTGACATAAGTCGTTTGACATAAACTTCACAACCCCAAATCTTTAGAAAAGACAAACTGGGACTCTTACCAGTCCACATCTCATGTGGTGTCTTAACTACGGCCTTAGATGGTACCCTATTCAATGTGAAAGCGGCTGTTTCTAGAGCATATCCCCAAAACGAGAGTGGTAGGTCTAACTGGCTCATCATAGACCGAACCATGTCCAACAAGTCCGATTATGTCGCTCGGACACGCCGTTTCTCTGAGGCATTCCAGGTGGCGTAAGCTGTGGAACAATTCCACAACTCTTTAGATGATTGCTAAACTCATGGCTCAAATATTCGCCTCCACGATCAAATCGCAAGGCCTTAATTTTCTTGCCATGTTGATTCTCTACTTCATTATGAAATTCTTTGAACTTTTCAAATGTCTCAGACTTATGTTTCATTAAGTAGACATATCCATATCTACTAAAATCATCAGTGAAGGTTATGAAGTATTGAAATCCGCCTCTAGCTGTCGTACTCATTGGTCCACATACATCAATATGTACAAGTTCCAACAAGTCTGCCGCCCTCTGAGGAAAACCTGTGAAAGGCGACTTGATCATCTTACCCATCAAGCAAGCCTCACATGTCTCGTATGATTGAAAATCAAACGAAGTTAGAAGCCCATCAGAATGGAGCCTCTTCATGTGATTTTCACTTATATGACCTAAACGACAATGCCACATATAGGTAGGACTTAACTCATTAAGCCGAGGCCTTTTAGCATTAATATTACAGATAGGTTCATCATCAAGATTTAAAATAAACAACTCATTCATAATGGATGCAAAAGCCACAAACATGTCATTCTTTGAGACCACATAACCATTGTCTTTACTCGCAAATGAATAACCATCCTTCATCAAACATGAAGGTGATACAATGTTTCGACTTAAACTAAGAACAAAATAACAATTATTCAATTCCATGATAAATCCTGACGGGAGGTGAAGTTGCATCGTGTTGACACCGTTTTTTGGCATGTGTCCAATGAGCTAAGACTTGCATTGATCGGTAACCGTTTTCTATCGGCATCGGAAGGTCATTGGTCAAATTTACCGATGAGAGTGAATGCTGCGAAAGGGATAAGTTTGTTGCCGATGGAAGCTGGGCGATTCTTGCCGATAAGAGTTAATTGGTGAAAGGTTGCCGATTGGGAGGTATTACCGATAAGGAGATGATGCCGATGGGCACAGGGTGACGTGGCGGTTGACGTCAGGAGGGGATTGCCGATGGCAATAGAAGGAAGTTGCAGATTGAAGAGTCTGCTGATGGAAAGTTTCATCGAAGAAAAAGACATAAGGAAACTGGTGATTTCGTACCAGTATTATTATAGAAGTTTGAGTCCGACTCTTGCATGAGTTATTTATTTTCCTTAAAAATAGAGATGTTTGTTTAGGAAGATATTATTGTTTTTTGGGTCCGACTCCGGCGGGGGTCAGTTGTTTCCTTAAAGATAGAGTTTTGTTTAGGAAAGATTCGAGTCATGTCTGTCTACAACTCCTTTTACTGAAGTATAAATATGTACCTAGGGGTCATGAGAAATATAATCATATACATCAAAACAAATCTATTACTCTTATTTACTTTTACAGCAATTTACCCTTTTATTGCATTAGAGCTAGTTTACCTACGAGTTCTTCAAGTTTCGACGAGCTACATCTCCTTGATCTCCATCAACCCTTGCATGTTCCGCGTGAGAGTTATCTGAGCGTTGACATCCGGGCACATCGCTGTTTTCTCGTTCAGCTCTGCTCTAGTTATCCTGATCAAGTGTGAATCTTGACATCCGGGCGTATCGTCGTTGTCTTGTTTGGATTTTGTTCTAGTTATCGTCCTTGTCGATTAACTGGTCAAATCGACTGGCACACCTTTGGATATCGAATTCGGGTATAAGCCCGAGGTGTTCGCAGATCCTGACACTTTTTGTGTCAACACATCGTCCCAACGTTCAATGCAGCAACTCTTGCATTATTGCCCACGCGGAAATCATCTTCTCCTCTTTTCACGCTTCTACTTCTTATCATTCCCTGCATCGTATTGCAAATATGAGCATCGTATTGATATAAGAATCAATGAGAAAAATGTCTGTAATATGAACAACAAGTGTACAAGTAGCGGGAGTACCTTTACTACCGCCATCCTTCAAGGATTCCAAGTACAACTTGCAGTTCCTTTTCCAGTGACCTGTCCCCTTACAATGAAAGCATTTAGCTTTAGCAGGTCCAGCAGCCTTGGGCGCAGGAGGAGGGTTTGGCTTAGAGATCTCATCTTTAGCCTTCGCCTTCTTCCTTTTTCATGCCCTCTTCTTAAAGTTAGGCTTGTTTTGGACCGCCATCACATGGCTACTGCCAGCACCTTTCTTGATATCAGCTTCTGCTGTCTTAAGCATGCCGCACAATTCATTCAAGCCCTTCTCCGCCCCATGCATATGGTAGTTCGAAATGAAGTTTCCATAGCTAGGTGGAAGAGACGCAAGTATGAAATCAATAGCCAACTCTGGGCCCATTGGGAAGCCTAGCTTCTCCAATCTTTGAGTGTGACCAACCATCTTGATCACATGCGGGCCAACTGCTGCGCCTTCTGCTAGCTTGGTTTCGACAAAAGCCTTGGACACATTGAACCTTTCAGTCCTGGCTTGAGTCTGAAACATATCATTAAGCGCCACGATCATATCATACGCTGCATGATTATTGTCAAATTGCATCTTGAGATCTGGCTCCATGCAAGCGAGCATAAGACAACCTACTTCAAGATCAGCATCACATGCTTTCTTGTAAGCGGTTTTCTCTGCAGCAGGTGCATTATCAGCAGGCTCATCTGGTAATGGGGTGTCTAGAACATCTTCCTTTTTCTCAGCCCTGAGAACAATTCTCAGGTTGCGGATCCAATCTGCATAGTTTGTTCCATTCAACTTATCTTTCTCAAGAATTGAACGCAAAGTAAATGGTTGATTACTGGGAGCCATCTACAACAAAAGTAATGCAAAATACTAAGACAATGTATCCATAACAGAGTAAATCATATTAAACTTTTAATAGAATATACTCCCATTAAAATAAATATCCCTTGATTGAAACTTAGTAATTAAAGACCCACAACTAAAAAGTCGACTAGTGAGCTTTAGCATCACCGCTAGGCGACATGGTAGATTGGTAAGCAACTCCTTGCTAATCATATCACATATGACTCTTGTTGTTGGGTGGCATCTCCATGCTTGTGTTACCAACAACTAATGCTTCAAGGTCCCTAACCGTTAGGACAACCCTGTTCAAGTAACCAAACCTTCTGCATGTCAGTGTCCGACACGAACCTGTCTAGTCAAAGAAAATCAGTGGAACCCTAATTTCATAGACCTACCACCGATCGTACAAGACATGTGACAGTGCAAGGTTTGGGGAAGCATTACAACATAAACATTGCTGAGGGATCGTTCTACTTCAATACCGCATATGTAGACAAAAACATTATCGCACGTGAAAGTAGAATATCGTAAGAACGACATAAACACAGATTTGACTTGGTATAGCCCATTGTTCCTTTGGAGATCTCCATCTCCACCAATCTGTTCATCATGGTGATCGCCATCTCCATGATTGAAGTATATCATCCTCCGTGATGAGTCCACCAAGACTATCTATCACTATTGTAACATAGTGAAATAAAATTACATAGTCGTAGGATCATCACTGTTGACACAAAAAGCGTCAGATCTGTGAACACCTCGGGCTATTACCCAAAGCTCGATGTCGAGGGCATACCAGTCGATTTGACCAATCAATCGACAAGGATGATAACTATGACAAACTGAACGAGACGACAGCGATGCGCCCGGACGTCAAGGCTCAAATTGATCACGGATAACTAGAGCAGAGCTAGACGAGGCAAACAGTGATGCGCCCGGATTGCCAAAGCCTAGAGGTACTCCCAAGCGGAACTAACAAGGATTTTGACGGAGATCAAGGTGATGCAGCCCGTCGAAAGCTTGAAGAACTCGTTAAAGCTACAACTAATGCATAAAAGGGAAATTGCAGTAAAAGTAGGATAAAAGTAGAATTGGTTTGTTTTTGATTGGATTGTTTTATTCTATAGCCCTCGGGCTCATATTTATACTCCCGCAAGGAGAGTTGTACAATGACACGCCACATATCTTTCCTAAAACAAACTCCTACTTTAAAGGAAACTGACTCACGCAGGAGTCGGATAACAACTTTTATCTCCTAAACAAACATACCTATTTTAAAGGAAAATAAACGACCCATGCAAGAGCCGGACTCAAACTACCACATTTAATACTGGCACAGAACACCAGTTTCCTTGTACTCCTCGATGGGAACTTTCCATCGGCAGATCCCTGCAACTTCCTTCTTTGGCCACCGGTAGTCTCCTGCTGCCACCAAGTGCTAAATCACGCCCATCGGCATCGGTAATACTTTTCCGATCGGCAATCGGCAGCATCTTCTTCATCGACAATCGGCAACCATCTTCCATCGGCAATTGGCAACAAGCCTTTATCGGCAATCGGCAAGGCGCCTTCATCGGCAATCGGCAAAGACTCCTCATCGGCAATTAGTCCCAACAAGACTTCACCGATTTGGTCGGCAAGGCTCATCAGCTTCCATCGGCAAAACTCATAGCACCCTCCTATTGGCATTATCAACTCCTGATACCGATGGAGAACGGCCGCTGACCAGTCAAGTCTCAGCCCATTTGACACGTGTCGAAAAACGGTGTCAACACATGCCCCCCAGTTTTGGAGCGTATAACTTTACGTGCCGAAATTCTCTCCACTGTAGCCGTTGCTGTAGCCGTTACCCCCGAGATAAGCGTACGGTTTCCTCGATCCCCGCGTGTGGAACTGCAATTTAATAATAAAATCCCTCGATTGTAGCACGAACAGTTACAGACCACCTCGATCACCGCGCGTATCTATCGCGGGCGCCTCCACATTCCTGTACGGTGTGAAACAGAACCCCAAAATGCCCCTGAGCCGGCTTATAAAAGTTACCAGGGTCCACACAACCTTTTACCCTGAGTTCACTTTTACTTTCGTTCCCTCGCCATTGTCTTCAACCTCCAGCCGCTCTGAAGAACACGAACTCGAGCGACAGTATTCTCCCGCAATCCAAGGACGAACTGCAAACACTCTTTCGACTCCGATGGCAATCCAAGTCAACATCCCCAAGGTGAGACCTATTTCCTTCCCAATCCAACCTTCTGCCAGTATTTTTCCCGCACAAATCTAGATTTATCCCGATTCCTTCTCTGATTTTTTCCTTTTCTTTCCTTCGAACTCTAGGAGCTGTACAACAGAGTAGTGATTCCACTTGCTGGCTCTACCTTTAGCTGTTTAGGCCCCATGGGGAACCCGGATCCCAGCTATATAATCAATGCAGAAACCAACCGGATTCCGTTTAGATCTGAATGTTTTGGTTTGGGATTGTGGAAAGATGCATTCCGATCATGGCCCAAGCCCACCAAAGGGTGGAAGAACTGGTACCTCAGAGTCGCCAGCGCGCAGCAAGTTTACTAGCAGGAGCGCAGTCTGGACCAATGTATCAGGCTGTCCATTGCCGATATGGAGAAGAATGAGAATATGTTGATAGCTGCTTCTTACTTTTGGTCAGACACCTTGAATGTCTTTTTATTCCGACATGGACCAGCCACCCCCACTCTTGCCGATGTGCACATACTGACCGGTTTAGACATCTCTTCTGCCGACACCTTCTCCCTGTTCAATAGGAAAGTTGAGCACAGAGTAAATACCCGGAACATCGGCGGTTGGACAGGTTACATTCAGGAATACCAGAAGACGGGATCGGTAAACCAGAGAGAGCACGCCACTTTCCTAAACATGTGGCTAGACAAATTCATCTTCTGCGGCAGGGCAGTCGGACCCACTACCATGTACCTTCCAGCAGCTGAAATGCTTGCCGATGGGACAGGGCTTCCCTTGGGCAGATATCTTCTAGGATCAGTATATCGTCTCCTCCATCAAGTATCCCAGAATTTACTGCTAGGTGAGCACATCGGCAATCTTGGAGGCCCCTGGTGGTTTATCAACATGTGGCTGCACGCACATATGCAGAAAACACTCCAGCTTGACTTGTTCGCTCAACGATTCCCAAGAGATATACCAGAGGACCACCAGTGCGGAGAGGATGAATCGACAACTCGCTCTCCACTCAATTTTGGAGAGGCCACAATTGTGCTGCCAGGGACCGATGCCGATGCGGAGCAATTCGGCCTCTTCTTTCAGAAGTTTTACAATGGAATTCCTGCTGCAGAACGGCTCTGGTGGCCATATGCCGATGTAGATAACCAGTTCCCATTGTTGTTTAATCTTACCGATGGGGATGTTCCTAAAAACCAGACAATGATGAAGGCCAGCATTACTCCTCGGGCCATCCCAGTGAACATATTTGGATCGGGAAAGAACGCCCCTCCATCATTCGAGTTTTACTACCCATCGGTAGCGGCAAGACAACTGGCGTTTGGCCAACTACCGATCAAACTTTGTTATTCCAAGGTAGTACAGCCCAGGCAAACATTCTCCAGTGGTCTAGACTGGAACAAGGTTATCAACCTCCCTGCCGATGCCAATATATCAAATCTTGACCTGTCCTCCTGGTCACCAACCTCCTTTATCACAAACGAGTACAAGTCCTGGTGGCAAGAGTGGAGGTGTCAACTGTTCGCCAAGTCGTCGCACTATTATCGGCACATGATTGATGCCGATCATATCATCCCTGACGATGCAGTAAGTCCTCATCCCGATGCATTCCTCATTTTTACCTTTGTCATCGGTATTTGACCTCCTTGTGTTTGACAGGTTGATAACCCGATCCCTCCGATGAGCAAAAGCGGCAAGCCCTTCAAGCTTCGAATAATGAGTCCCGTGTCACTCATCGGCCATAAGGCTCCTTCTTTAGCCGCCTTCATCCCACGATAGGTACCCACACCGACACCTGCGAAAGCCAAGGCTACATCGGCCGCTGCTGCTGCCCTGACGCGGGTGTTTGCAGTAAACTCATCTTCTCTCATACCGATTATATATTGCTTAATCGGCAACATTTACTTCGTATAACTTGCATTGAATGTTTTCAGGCTATGAGGTCATCGGCAACTGCTCCAAGCAAACAAGTACCTCAAAGCTCGTCTGCCGATGCCCCCCAGTCCTTGTCCAAACGGGCTGGATCTCCTGCTGCTGCGCCAAGGAAGAAGAGACGTTTGAGGCTGGCCAGCCCATCTTCGTCATCGGCACAAACTGAACTACCAACTGCCGGTATGCCATCGGCAGAAACTCCAACGGCTCTTATTCCAGATCAGCCGATGGACGACGTCGTCGGTCGAGAAGCAACTCCACCTGCTGCAGAAGCAGAGGCAGTATCGGCATCGGCACCGTCAGCCGAAGCTCCTAATGAAGAAACCCCCATAATGGCGGCGGTGGCATTGGCATCGGTACCATCAGCCGATGTCTCCGATGAGGCGACCGCAACCACGGCAGCAGCCGAAGCAACATCAGCATCGATGCCGTCAATCGAGGTTGCTGACGAGACAGCTCCGCCCATCGTAGCGGCAAAGATAACATCGACATCGGTACCATCCGAAGGTCCCGATGAAAGAGCGGCATCGCCACCACAACCAAGTATCATACCAGGAGCAATACCAGTGACAACGCTACCAATAGCACCGGTAGCTCATCCATCAACAACCGCTGCCGATGTCCAAGATGAGGCTGGGCCATCTAGAATGCCAAGTCCTGGGCAAGAAATTCGCTTCAAGATGGTAAGTTAATCACCTGAAAATTCTAGCATAATCCTTCGATCGACATATTATAACCCTTCTGTTTTCAGGCCCAAGACTCCCCAGATAGCCTCTTCTCTTTCAGCCTCAATCCGCAGGAAGAAGATAGGCATCAAGACCCCCTCCAAGCAGATAGTTTATTTTCCTTCTCAGTCGATATACCCGATGACGAGGAGGAAGAGAGCTCTGTCCCAGCTCTACCGGCAGAGATTAAGACCAAGCTTGAGGCACTGCTTTCTTTGCTGCTACAAGAGACATCCCAGCTCATCCAAGACTCATCGGCAGCAAGGACTGCTTTCAAAGATATCCAAAGTCATCTCCCTGCCGACGCAGCAGAAGTCCTTCTCCAGGCAGCCTCTATCGACGTCAAACAGATTCAGTACCAGAGGCTCGCCTGTCGTATTGCCGATAGGGCCGCTCAAGCCAAGAGCGAAGAAGAGAAGCTTAAATATAAACACCTTGCCGATGAGAAGCACAGAAGCATCGGTCAAGCAAAAGCTTCCATCGGCGACCTAGATCAAGACATCTCTCGAGTGTCGGCAAGGAAGGAGGAACTATTGGCGGAGCTACACAAGGTCGAGGGGGATCTGACTGCAGCCAACCAACAAAAAACTCAACTGTCTGATTCCATCAAGGTTCTGCAGCAAGAAAGAGACCAGCATGCCCGACAAGCCATCTTGTGGAAGAAGAAGATCAAACCAGTTGAGGGCTCTGCCGATGCTGACACCAAGGAAATGGACGAGATAGAACAGATTCGCCTGCGTGCGATAGACCTTATTCATTCCTTACTGTAATGCATGTTGTATCTGCAAGAATGTAATCCGATACTTGATCTCGTCTTAATACAATATTTGCATGTTTTTACCGATGTATTACAATTCTTTTTCATCGGCATTCAAACGATCACGTCATGTGTCAACTCCTTTGAGAATTTCTGGAATGTATACTTCGCTGGAGGTAGACGGTCTTATCCGGTAGGAACTTGATTAGGAAATCCCCAGGCCTAGAACTCAATCCTGATCGGTAAGATCAATCTCCGTTCTAGAATACCATCGGCAACCTTGTTTACCCAGTCATCGGCAATCATTACCGATAGCATAATACCGAATCGACTAAAATCACGAGTAATCCAACTAATTAACTAACCCTGGTACTTAGCCTGATTGTAACAACAATCGGCAACGAGGCTTCATATTTTCATCGGATAAGAATCAGGATAACGCTGATAGATCCACCGCCAAGTATGTAACCCCAGGACGCGCACAACACCCATTTAGTTATCATGCGCAAGCGCAGCAAAACCATTCTTACAACTATCTCCCGACAATTAACGAACCTATCGGCAGTGCAACGTTACGTACACAAACCATCGGTAGGTGCCCAAAGCATAATAATCAGACTCACCAGTTTACCGAATACAACCCCCAAACTAACAGGTCTAAGATCGACTTCAATCAGACCATCGGCGAATCATCGGCGCCTGCCGATGGGCTTCTATCCTTGCGCTTTGGCCTCCACTGCTTCTCTCCCGAGGGTTCTGCAGTGTCGTATAGATCGTTGTGGCGCTGGCGCTGACTCCTCCTCTTCTGGGTCTTGGTCAGTCCCTTTGGGCACCACGGAGGAAGCTTAGTCTTCCAGACAGGTTGGTGCGGCTGCCCACCGTTTGCATCGGCACTTCTTCCGATGTTGGGATCTTTGGAGGATACCTTTTCGTTGGGTACTTTAGCACTGGCCATCTCCTCCAGCTCTTCCTAGTCAACACGCCTGCCAAGCCGATCATGGGCACTGAGCTTGCCCCCCAGTCGATCACGTGCTGATTTGTCCCCCCTGAGCGGCCTGGCGTACCTGGGCGCCTGATCATCAACACAAGATCTCTTACCTGACCGATCGGCAGCGTAGTACCCGTTACACTCTGGACAGTTATTGGCGGTGGGCAGTCTGATGCCTTCCTCCCAGCAATGAACAAAGAAGGACACCTCCAGTGGTCCTTATGTCGAAGCCATTCCCGATGCTCTTCTTCTTCTTGCCTATACCGTTCCTCACGTGATTGCCGATGATATCGTCTTGGTTGTTTGTGCGTGATCACAACTCCAGGAGCCCTGTCGGCCCCGTTACCTTCATCGGCGACCTTCTTAACTCTTCTGTCATCGGCGAACCTCCCTACATCGTGCTCAGGCACTTGGTAACTAGGGTCTACCGATGAGTTCCTTCTGGCAACTTCCGATGTCAGCACTCTCATTTTCTCGCTGATCTCCACCATATTGTTTGGGAACAGGTGCTGATCTACCTTCACCGGTTTCTGGACTTTAGAGTTTTCAAACTTGATATGCCCAGACTCGATCCCCGACTGCAACTGCTGCCTGAATACTTCGCAGTCATTGGTATTATGAAAAGTTGCATTGTGCCACTTACAGTACCTAGTCTTTTGGAGTTCCTCGGCCGATGGAATTGCCTGATTAGGGGCCAGCTTAATTCGCCCTTCCCGAAGCATTAAGTCAAATATCCCATCGGCCTTCATGACATCGAAGGTGAACTTCTCAATCCTTTTCTGGTCGAACGCGTAAGGCATCGGCTCCCCATTATTCATCCATTCAACAGTGCCGACATCCACCTCATCATCTGATTCAGGGCCCCCCTGCCCAACGAAGAGCACCTTGGCGCTCCAAATCTCCCTGGGCTCGAATAATTCAACATCCGGATCGGCCTCTGTGAGGTCAAAGATGAATCTTTCCAGTTCAGCATCACCAACACTTGGTTCTCTGCCCAAGTCTGGAACTTCCATTTCTTTGGTTGGAACTACCCTTGTGTTTTGACATTGCCGGCCAATCAAATGAATAGGTTGATATTCCCCTTCATGTCTCCGTGGTGAACAAGCTGAGGTAACTAACACGTCAACAGCACCAATCTGATGAACATTATACATCGGCTGATTGACCGATGGGCAACTCTGAACGTCTACTGGCTGATTAAGTTGATGTACTTCTTCAAATCTTGACGTCAAAGTATTCGAAGTGTTTGGAATAGGCACAGTGCCAGTTATTTGAACACCATGCATCGGCAGGGCTACCGATGGGCCATCTTGCACGGTCACTGGTTTGCGTTGTGGCGTTGTATCCATCGGTTGCTGTACCGATGTCTCATTTTGCACTTGCGAGTATTGTGGTGTAATACCTGTCGGTTGATGCACTGATGCTTCATTACGCAAACTCACCGGATGGTACTGTAGAGTTCTTACCATTCGGTGCTCAGGCTGCACATATTGCTGCTGAATTGGCAATTGACTGATCCAACCTACATTAGGTGTCATCGGCACATGACTTACCGATGGCTGACAACAAGTTGATTCCCGCAGGTCTTGCATACTCAGATGGTGGCCCTGACTTGCGGATACTATGGGCTGGACGGCTATTGCCGATGCAGACTGGTTGACACTCGGCATGTTTTGTTGCACCGACCCAAGACTTGCCGATGGTTGGCAGCCAACTGATCCCTGCAACCCTTGCACTCTTGGATGATAGCTTTGATTTGTAGGTTCCAAGGGTTGGGCAGCTACGACCGATACAGGTTGATTGACAATCGGCACGCCTTGTTGCATCGGCCAAGTAGTTGCCGGTGACTGATAGCCAGTTGAGGCTGGTTGAACCGCTACGGCTGATGTAGGCTGACTGACGCTCAACATGTTTGATTGCATCGGCCAAGCATTTGCCGATGTAGGCTGATTAACTATCAGCGCGTCTTGTTGCATCGGCCAAGTATTCGCCGATAACCAATAACCGGCGGGTGTTTGTTCTTGTTGTACCCTTGATTGATCACCTGGACTCACGGGTACCGCAGCTTGAGTAGCTATTGCCGATGCAAGTCGACTGACAGTCGGCGCACCTTGTTGCATCGGCCAACAAGTTGCCAATGGCTGGTAGCCGGTTGATGCCTGCTGCTCTTGTGGAGCCGGACAATTAATAACATAGCTGCCTTGACTAGCAGGTGTCCCAGTTTGAAGAACCATTGCCGCCATGGGTTGACTCACAACTGCCGGGCTTCGTTGTATCGGCGAGTGGCCTGCCGATGGTTGAACGCACGGCATTCTAGGCATCGCCGTTTGTAGATTCCCTGTTGGCGACTGCATTATTGGAGAGGACGTAGTGTAATGCATCACTGGGACCATCGGCTGTGCAGGCGTTGCCGATGCCATAGGAACTTCCCCTCCTGCATAGTTAACTTGGACCAATCTGGAGTCAGCAGATAGACTTAGATGCGTACCATACCTCCAACAATTGGCTGAAGTTGGCTAATTCTGGATGACAGGTCCGGACATTGCCGAAGCCGCCGGATTTGTATTTACTTGAGTAAAGCTCGCTGGGCTTGATCTTGGTGGCATGACAGCTCGGGCTATTACCCAAAGCTCGATGTCGAGGGCATGCCAGTCGATTTGACCAATCAATCGACAAGGATGATAACTATGACAAACTGAACGAGACGACAGCGATGCGCCCGGACGTCAAGGCTCAGATTGATCACGGATAACTAGAGCAGAGCTAGACGAGGCAAACAGCGATGCGCCCGGATTGCCAAAGCCTAGAGGTACTCCCAAGCGGAACTAACAAGGATTTTGACGGAGATCAAGGTGATGCAGCCCGTCGAAAGCTTGAAGAACTCGTTAAAGCTACAACTAATGCATAAAAGGGAAATTGCAGTAAAAGTAGGATAAAAGTAGAATTGGTTTGTTTTTGATTGGATTGTTTTATTCTATAGCCCTCGGGCTCATATTTATACTCCCCAAGGAGAGTGGTACAATGACACGACACATATCTTTCCTAAAACAAACTCCTACTTTAAAGGAAACTGACCCACGCAGGAGTCGGATAACAACTTTTATCTCCTAAACAAACATACCTATTTTAAAGGAAAATAAACGACCCATGCAAGAGCCGGACTCAAACTACCACATTTAATACTGGCACAGAACTCCAGTTTCCTTGTACTCCTCGATGGGAACTTTCCATCGGCAGATCCCTGCAACTTCCTTCTTTGGCCACCGGTAGTCTCCTGCTGCCACCAAGTGCTAAATCACGCCCATCGGCATCGGTAATACTTTTCCGATCGGCAATCGGCAGCATCTTCTTCATCGACAATCGGCAACCATCTTCCATCGGCAATCGGCAACAAGCCTTTATCGGCAATCGACAAGGCGCCTTCATCGGCAATCGACAAAGACTCCTCATCGGCAATCAGTCCCAACAAGACTTCACCGATTTGGTCGGCAAGGCTCATCAGCTTCCATCGGCAAAACTCATAGCACCCTCCTATTGGCATTATCATCTCCTGATACCGATGGAGAACTGCCGCTGACCAGTCAAGTCTCAGCCCATTTCACACGTGTCGAAAAACGGTGTCAACAATCACAGATTGGCACGCAGGCCATTACATATTAATTGACAATATCTGTGGCTCCAGCCATATTGTATTAATCATGATGTGCAAGCCATGAATTAATTACATACATGCATCACATACACATAAGGGCTATACCAATCATGAATACCTGCAAAACAGAGTTAACCGATTCCGACGTCTAAACTTAAAACGCCGAAAACTCAATTTTCTGGGCCGAATTTCGCAAATCTAATTTTTCGGCGCACGATTTTCGTTTAAGGTTTTTTTCGTTCCGAGATCGTATGAAAAAGTTATGACCGTTTTACCGAACAATACTTTTCTGCAAATTTCCCTCCGACGGCGGATCCTAGCCGCCGCCGCCTCCGCATCTCATGCGCTTGGAACTTCACCTAGGTCCGATTCAATCAATCTTATTGATCTCCAACTCACCGTAATTGGGTTTACATGTATCACTTAACTCGGATGGCGGAATCCCGACCGGTACGAGTAGATCGTTACAATACCAACATGGCAAGATCACGAACCATGATCAGAGATTGATCCAAAACCATGCATATCTCCATATGCACACACCCGAAAGTATAACGAGGCAACTAACGGATCTGATACCACTGTAGGGTTATGAGGTTGCTACGATAGCCGGAAAACAAAATTTTTCTACCCCATAAACCAGGAACTAGTGTTAGTTATAGATCACGGGGTTACCACTAGACGCACAGGTGCAACGGAAGCTACTTGGTGTAGTCGTGCGCATCGCAGCAGTGCCATGGAGTTGTGAGGTCGTCCGTCTCAACGTCTCCTACTCGCGGTTCGTCCTTGTGCTCCAGATGCAGCACCTCCAAGGAATCCCACACGTGCAGGGAAGAAGCGTCACGCCTCCGGACTGCTAGGTCCGCGAGGAGTACTAGGCACGAGCGTGGGGAGGGCGACAACCGCTACCAAAAGGACGTAAGTCTAACTCGCCCCGCGCCTCCCCTTGCTTATATAGGCATCCTAATGAGCTCCCACGTTGGAGGCCCATTAGTAACCCTAAACCTAGTCTAATTCGGGTCCAACCCGAATTAGGCTTCAAGCCCCTTAAGCGTGCGACCCTATGGGCTCACGCACACATCGACACGGCCCAAGTACTCTTACTCGACCAATAGTTGATAGCGGCCTCTAGCAATGCGTGTCAACTCCTGTTGACACAAAAAGCGTCAGATCTGTGAACACCTCGGGCTATTACCCAAAGCTCGATGTCGAGGGCGTGCCAGTCGATTTGACCAATCAATCGACAAGGATGATAACTATGACAAACTGAACGAGACGACAGCGATGCGCCCGAACGTCAAGGCTCAGATTGATCATGGATAACTAGAGCAGAGCTAGACGAGGCAAACAGCGATGCGCCCGGATTGCCAAAGCCTAGAGGTACTCCCAAGCGGAACTAACAAGGATTTGACGGAGATCAAGGTGATGCAGCCCGTCGAAAGCTTGAAGAACTCGTTGAAGCTACAACTAATGCATAAAAGGGAAATTGCGGTAAAAGTAGGATAAAAAGTAGAATTGGTTTGTTTTTGATTGGATTGTTTTTTTTTCATAGCCCTCGGGCTCATATTTATACTCCCACATGGAGAGTTGTACAATGACACGATACATATCTTTCCTAAAACAAACTCCTACTTTAAAGGAAACTGACTCGCGCAGGAGCCGGATAACAATATTTATTTCCTAAACAAACACGCCTATTTTAAGGGAAAATAAACGACCCATGCAAGAGCCGGACTCAAACTACCATAATAATACTAGCACAAAACACCAGTTTCCTTATACTTCTTCTCGATGGAAACTGTCCATCGGCAGATCCCTTTAATCCGCACCTTCCTTCTTTGGACCATCGGTAACCTTCAGCTACCACCAAGCGCTAAATTACGCTCATCGGCATCGGCAACACTTTTCCCGATTGGTAGCATCCCCTCGTCGGCAATCGGCAACTATCTTCCATCGGCAATCGGCAACGAGCCCTTTATCGGCAATCGGCAACAAGTCCTTATCAGCAATCAGCAAAGAGTCTTCATCGGCAATGAGCAATAGCAGCTCATCAGCAATCGGTAAGACCGCCAATTAACCCTTGTCGGCAAAGATCATTCAGCTTCCATCGGCAACATACTTGGTCTTTTGTAGCATTCTCCCATCGGCCATATCAAGCTTCGATCCATTTGATACGTGTCGAAAAACGGTGTCAACACATGCCCCCCAGTTTCGGAGCGTATAACCTTACGTGCCAAAATTCTCTCCACTGTAGCCGTTGCTGTAGCCATTATCCTCGAGATAAGCGTACTGTTTCCTCGATTCCGGCATGTGGAACTGCAATTTAATAATAAAATCCCTCGATTGTAGCATGAACAGTTACAGACCACCTCGATCATCGCGCGTATCTACCGCGGGCCTCTCTACATTCCTGCACAGTGTGGAACAGAACCCCAAAGTACCCCTGAACAGGATTATAAAAGTTACCGGGATCCACACTACCTTTTTTTACCCGAGCCCACTTTTACTTTCACCTTTCTTGCCTTCGTCTTCAACCTCCGGCTGCCCTGAAGAACACAAGCTCGAGCAACAGTACCCTTCGCAATCCAAGGACAAACCAAGTACTCCTTCGGCTCCAAATGGTGATCCAAGTTGACATCCCGAAGGTAAGATCCATTCCTCATCTAATCCAACCTCTCTTTTCTCCGCAAAAACCCGATTTCATCTTTGTTCTTCCTTCTGATTCATCCCCTTCTCAAACCCTAGGAGCTGTACAACAAAGTTATTATCCCTCTGGCTGGTTCCAATCTTAGCTGCCTAGGCCCAATGGGCAATCCAGACCCCACCTCCATCATCAACGCAGAAACCAACCGGATACCGCTCAGATCCGAATGCTTTGGTCTGGGATTGTGGAAAGATACATTACGCTCATGGCCCAAGCATACCAAAGGATGGAAAAACTAGTACTTGAGGTTGGCTAGGTCACAGCAGGTGTATTGGCAAGAGCGTGGCTTAGATCAATGCATTAGGCTCTCAATTGCCAATGCAGAGAAGAATGAGAACTTAATGATAGCAGCTTCATACTTCTGGTCCGATAGCATGAATGCCTTCCTCTTCAGGCATGGACCAACTACTCCCACCCTTGCCGATGTCTACATGTTGACCGGCTTGGATATCACTTCTACCGATACGCTTAGCCTCTACAACAGAAAAGCTGAGCACAAGGTGAACACCCGCAGTATTGGCGGCTGGACAGGCTACATCCAGGAGCATCAGAAAACTGGATCGGTAAGCCAACGGGAGCATGCCATCTTCTTAAACATGTGGTTAGAAAAAATTGTCTTCTGTGGCAAAACTATCGGCCCGACCACCATGCATCTCCCCGCGGCTGAAGTGCTTGCCAATGGCACAAGTCTCCCTTTAGGCAGGTACCTCCTCGGGTCAGTCTACCGATTGCTGCACCAAGTATCCAACAAGCTGCTGCTAGGAGAGCCCATCGGCAATCTCGGAGGCCCTTGGTGGTTCATTAACCTCTGGTTGAATGCACATATGCACAAGGCCCTCGAGTTCGACCTATTTGCCCAACAATTCCTGAGAGAGCTGTCAGAAGATTACCGATATGATGACGATGAATCGGCAACTCGAGCCCCATTTAACTTTGGAGAAGCCATCATAATGCTGCCGGGTACCGCTGCCGATGTAGAGCACTTCGGCTACTTTTTCCAGAGGTTTTACAACGGACTTCCCTCCTCAGAACGGAGTTGGTGGCCATATCTTGATGAACAGAACCAGTTCCCACTGCACTTCAACTTGACCGATATGAGCTTGCCTGAGAACCAAGCAATCATGAGGGCCAGCATCACTCCCCGAGCCCTCCCGGTAAACATCTTTGGATCTGGGAAGAATGCCCCGCCGTCGTATGAGTTTTACTATCCATCGGCAGCGGCAAGACAACTGGCATTTGGCCAACTGCCGATCAAGCTGTGCTATTCCAAGGTAGTAAGACCCAGACAGACAATCTCCAGCAATCTGGATTGGAACAAAGTCATCAGCCTCCCTGCCGATGCCAATTTGTCAGACGTTGACTTGTCCTCCTAGACGCCGACCTCCTTCATTACCAACGAGTTCAAGTCTTGGTGGCAAGAGTGGAAGTGCCAACTACTCGCCAAGTCTTCGCACTACTATCGGCACTTGATCGACGCCGATTACCTCATTCCCGATGAAAGTTCGTTATCCGATGTACTTTCATTATTTTATTTGTCATCAGTATCATCACTCCTCTGCACCTTTATATTTGACAGGCCGATGATCCATTCCCCACAATGAGCAATAGCAGCAGACCCTTCAAACTTCGGATGATGGGCCCTATATCGATCATCGGCAACAAAGCCCCGACGTTGGCCGCCTTTACGCCTCAACAGGTACCCCTGCCGATGCCTACAACAGCTCAGGCTACATCGGCTACCGCTGTTGCCTTCACGCAAACTTATGCAGTAAACTCTTTACTTGTACTGATCATACACTGTTCCATCGGCAACATTTACCTTGCATAACTCGCTTTGTATTTTCAGGCATTATGGTCATCGGCATCTGCTCACAGAATACAACTAACTTCTGATCCTGTTGCCGATGCCCCCCAGTCTTCATCCAAGCGGATTGGCTCTCCTACCGCTGCGCCGACAAAGAAAAGGCGCTTGAGGCTGGCTTCCCCTCCGCCATCAGCTCCAACTGCACCACCAGCTGCTGATGCACCACCAGTAAGACTGCTTCCGGCTCCAGTCGCACCACCTGCCGACGGGTCATCGGTAGAAGCTCCATCGGCTTCCGTACCTAAACAACCGATGGATAATGCCCCCGTCCAGGAGATAGCAGCTGCTGCAACGATCGAAACGGCGTCGGCATCGGCACCGGCTATGCTGACTGAAGAAACAACTCCTGCCATAGCGGCGGAGGTAACACCGGCGTCGGCATCGCCAACCAGATTATCTGGCGAAGGAACCATTCAAGCCCCCGCAGCAGCAACAACGTCGGCATCGGCACCGTCGACGTAGGTTCCCGATGACAGAGTGCCACCACAAGAAACCGCCACTACATCGGAGGCGATACCAGCAACAACTACGCCAAGACCAGCAGCGTCGGCTGCCTCCCCAACACGGGCTCAGTCATCGGCATCTGCCGCCGATGTTCGAGATGAAGCCGGACCGTCTAGCATGCCAAGCCCCAGGCAGGAGATCCGCTTCAAGACGGTAAGTAGATCACCTTAAAGCTCATAGTTTTACAATCGACATATTTTAACCTTTGTTTTCAGGCCCAAGATTCCCCGGACAACCTCTTCTCCTATAGCTTAAATCTTCAGAACGAAGACGAGCGCCCAAGCCGCCTCCGAGCAGACAGTTTGTTCTCTTTTGCCGTCGACATCCCCGATGACGATGAAGAGGAGAGCTCCCTCCCGGCTCTATCGGTAGAAGTCAAGTCCAAACTTGAGGAGTTGCTCTCCCTACTGCTACAAGATACTTCCCAACTTGTCCAGGACTCATCGGCGGTAAGGATTATATTCAAAGATATCCAAAGCCATCTTTCTGCCGATGCAGCAGAAACCATCCTCCAAGCAGCTTCCATTGACGTCAAACAAATTCAGTACCAGCGGCTTACTCGTCGCATTGCCGATAGAGCGGCCCAAGCCAAGAGCGAAGAAGAGAAATTCAGATTTAAAAGCCTTGCCGATGAGAAGCACAGAAGCATCGGTCAAGCCAAAACTTCCATCGGCAACCTTGACCAGGAAATCTCTCGACTATCGGCGAGGAAAGAGGAGCTGCTGGCAGAGCTGCAACAAATTGAAGAGGGTCTGACAGCTGCCAATCAACAGAAGACCCAACTGTCTGACTCCATCGGGGCTTTACAGCAAGAAAGGGATCAATACGCTCGGCAAGCTATCTCATGGAAGAAGAAAATCAAGCCGGTTGAGGGCTCTGCCGATGCTGACGTTCAGGAGTTAGACGAAATAGACCAAATTCGCCTGCGCACGATAAATGTTATCCACTCCTTATTCTAATGCTTGTAGTATCGGCAAGAATGTAACCTGATACTTAATTTTGTTTTGTAATATAACGCCAGTTTGCTTTTACCGATGTTTTTATAAGTTTACTTTTCATCGGCATTTAACTAAGCATCATGCATCTACCCACATGCTAGGGTAATATCTCTTCAAGTATTTGTCGTTGATCGCCCTAGAAAACGTCACTCCCTCGAGGGTTTCCAAAATGTATGCATTACTAGGAGCAGACTGTTTTATCCGATAAGGACCTTCCCAATTAGGGGACCACTTTCCAAACTTAGAGCTCTTAGTCCCAATCGGTAAAATCAACTTCCAAACCAAATCACCATCGGCAAATTCCTTTACCTTTACTTTCTTATCATACCATCGGGCAACCCTCTTCTTGTTTTCCTCAATACTGATTAATGCTCTTAACCAATGACCTGCCAAATCTTCTAACTCATCCTTCATCAGAGTAATATAATCATTGGTTGTCAACTGATCTTGGAAAGATAATCGCCTAGAACTAGTTTTAATTTCCCAAGGTAGGACAGCATCGTGTCCATAAACCAACTGATACGGCGAGACCTTGGTTGCACCATGACAAGCCATCCGATATGACCATAAAGCTTCGTTCAACACCACGTGCCACCTTCTAGGGTTTTCTTCAATCTTGCGCTTTATAAGCTTAATGACTCCTTTATTAGTCGCTTCGGCTTGACCGTTAGCTTGAGCGTAATAAGGAGAAGAATTCAAACACCTTGAAACCCATGCTAGCAGCAAAGTCATCAAACTCTCCCGATGTGAACATGGTCCCTTGATCGGTGGTAATGGTCTGAGGAATACTAAATCGGTAAACAATATGCTCCTTAACGAAATCCACCATGTTTGCCTATGTCACCTTTTTCAACGGAATTGCCTCAACCCATTTAGTGAAGTAATCGGTAGCAACAAGTATGAACTTGTGCCCTTGCTCGACGGCGGATAAATCTGGCCGATGAGATCAATAGCCCATCCTCTGAACGGCCAAGGTTTGATTATAGGATTCATTGCCGATGCAGGCGCCCTTTGCACATTACCAAACTTCTGACAATCTTGGCACCCTTTGAAATAATTGAAACAATCTTCCAGGATTGTCGGCCAATAATATCCATTCCGCCTAATCATCCACTTCATCTTGAATGCCGATTGATGCGCTCCACATACACCTTCATGGATCTCACCCATCAACTCCCTTGATTCCTGTTTGCCAAGACATCTGAGCAAAACTTCGTCAATTGTCCGATAATACAACTCATTATCAAGGAGCACATACTTAGTGGCTTGGAACCTTAGGCGCCTTTCAACTTTTCTGGATGGATCCCTCAAGTAATCGGCAATCCCCTTTCTCCAGTCACCGGCATCCGTTACCGATGTCGTGACTTCCTGAATCGGCTGATATCCTGAGGCATTCTGTGCCAGCCGATTAGCCTCTTCATTATGCAACCTTGGAATGTGCTCAAGGTGGTATTCTTTGAACTCCTTTAACAACCGCAGACACCGCTCATGGGCTGCAATTAATACTTCACTTCGGCACTCATATGTCCCGATCAGCTGATTAATCACCAACATGGAATCACCGAAGATTTCAACGGCATTGGCATGCACCTCCCTGAGCAGTTCTAACCCTTTAAGCAAAGCCTGGTATTCAGCCTGATTGTTCGTTGAAGTAGCAACAATCGGCAAATTGTAGGTGCCTTTGCCGCTGATTACGAAGAACGTTGTCGGCAAAGTCTTGTTGCCGATGGTTAATTCAACACATACGGCTCCCATGGCGGTTGACACATTGCCTTCGAAGTCCTTGAGCTTCATGTCGGTCTCGACCAAGTCCCGATCGCCTTTGCCAAGCTTTCTGAACACGACATAGGACATTATGTTGATAGATGCGCCCCCGTCCACTAGCATTTTGGTCATCGGCTGACCATCCACCTTGCCCTTAACAAACAGAGCCCTCAAGTGCTGCCTCTCGTCTTTGGCCGGCTTTTCGAAGATAGCCGCCATTGGGTCCAGCACCAGTTGCACCATGTCGGCAACCTCTTCATCATCGCTGACGGGCGCCATGAACTCCATCGGCAACATGACGACCATGTTTATATCTGCCGATGGGCCTCTGTCCTTGCGCTTCGGCCTCCATTGCTTCTCCTCCGAGGGTTCTGCACTGTCATATAGGTCGTCGCGGCGCTGGCGCTGAATTCTCCTCTTCTGGGTCTTAGTCAAACCCTTAGGGCACCAGGGAGGAAGCTTGGTCTTCCAGACGGGTTGATGCTGCCTTTCACTGCTTACATCGGCACTTCTTCCGATGTTGGGATCTCTGGAGAATATCTCCTCGTCAGGCACTCTGGCGTTGGCCATCTCCTCCAGCTCCCTCTGGTCAACACGCCTGCCAAGCCGATCATGGGCACTAAGCTTGCCCCCCAGTCGGTCATGTGCCGATCTGTCTTCTCTGAGCGGCCGGGCGTACCTGGGTGCCTGATCATCAAAATAGGGTCGCTTACCTGACCGATCGGCTGTGTAGTACCCATTACATTCTGGACAGTTATCGACAGTAGGCAGCTTGATGCCTTCCTCCCAGCAATGAACGAAGAAGGGACACCTCCAGTGGTCCTTATGCCGGAGCCATTCCCGATGCTCCTCCTCTTCTTGCCGATACTGTTCTTCACGTGATTGCCGATGATACCGCCTTGGCTGTTTGTGAGTAATCACCACTCCAGGAGCCCTGTTGGCGCTGTTACCTTCATCAGCAACCTTCTTACCCTTTCTGTCATCGGCAAACTTTCCTGCGTCGCGCTTAGACACTTGGTAGTCAGGATCTACCGATGAATTCCTTCTAGCAGCTTCCGATGTCAGCACTTTGGTTTTTTCACTGATCTCCACCATGTTGTTTGGGAACGGGTGCTGATCTATCTTCATCAGCTTCTGTACTTTAGAGTTTTCAAACTTGATACGCCCAGACTCAATCTCCGACTGCAACTGCTGCCTGAATACTTTGCAGTCATTGGTACTATGTGAGGTTGCATTATGCCACTTGCAGTACCTAATCTTCTTGAGCTCTTCGGCCGATGGAATCACTTGATTGGGCGCCAACTTGATTCTCCCTTCTTGCAGCAACAGGTCAAACATCCTATCGGCCTTGGTGATATCAAAGGTGAACCTTTATGTTTCTTTTTGGCCGAATGGACAAGACACAGGCTTCTTATCCTTCACCATTTGGCAGCATCGACATTCAGCTCTTCATCCGATCCAGAGTCTTCTTCTCTCCTGATGAAGGTCACCTTCTTGTTCCAAGTCTTCCTGGGCTCAAAGGCTTTGACATCTTGGTCGGCAATTCTCTGCACCAGGTGACTTAAGCTCTCAAACTCCTGGGACGCGTACTTATCCTTGATGTGCGGCAGTAACCCTGGAAGGCCAAATCTGCTAGTTGCCGATCATCAAGCACCAGACTGTAGCACTTGTTCTTCACATCCCGTAGCCTCTGCACAAAACTTTCTACCGATTCGTCATTGCGTTGCCTCATTTTGACCAAATCGGTAAGCTTCTTTTCATGTATGCCAGCAAAGAAGTACTTGTGAAATTGCCTCTCCAGATCGGCCCATGTAATTATAGAATTTGGAGGCAATGATATGAACCATGTGAATGCCGATCTAGATAATGACGAAGAGAACAGTCTCACCCTTAACTCCTCCCTGCTGGCAACTTCCCCACACTGGATAATGAAGCGGTTGATGTGCTCCATTGTTGACGTGTCGTCTTGACCAGTCATCTGGATGCTATGCATCGGCTGATTTACCGATGGGTAGATCGGCATGCTTGGTGGAGTCGGCTGACGCGCCCCTTGAAGATATGCAGTTGTCGCAGGCGTAGCATCAGTCATTTGCATGCTATGCATCGGTTGACTTACCGATGGATGATTTGACATACTTGGCGGAGTCGGCTGAACTGTTACGTTCATCGGTTGTTGTACCGATGATCCGCCTTGGATGTAAGCTGGGCCTCCATAATAACATGTCGGCGCGCCAGGCTGCTGAGCTGGTGGCTGGTTGACCCATCCCATACTATAAGGCATCGGCATGTGACTTGCCGATGGTTGATAGTTGACCGGAGCATGCGGCTCTTGAGCATGCGGCAATTGATCACCAGATTGCCTTGGGGATACGGAGCTCCAACTTGAGTGTTTGCCGCCAGAGATTGACTGCCGGTGGTTATAATGTGTTGCATCGGCACAGAGCTTGCCGATGGTGGCATCAGAGGTATGTTGGGGATCACTTGGAGATCATCTGATGGCACTTGTATGGTTGGAGTAGGCGCGGAGTTGTGCATCACATGAGCCATCGGCTGTGGCTATGCTGTCGATGCTGTAGAGTTCTTCCAGGCTGAACCATCTCCCTGCACCAGATTAGAGCTAGCATATATATTTGGAGGCATACCGTATCCCCACCAGTTAGCGGGAGCTGGTCCCGAAGTTGCCGACGCGGCCGGATCTGCGTTGAACTTGGTGGTGTCGCCGGCGTTCGGTCTTGGTGACGTAGCCACATCGGCAGACGGTTCCACAGGGGTGGACGACGCCATCTGGGCCGCCGATGGGCTTGCGGATGCCATCCCAGGTTGATGGTACGCTGGGCCGGCGTATCGCGGTGCATGTCCTTCTTTGAATGTTTGTGCAACAGCATTGTAGACAGTATTGGACAGCACGCTAGAGTGGTTAATCAAAGCTTGACTTACAGCGGCGTTAACCAGGGTTGGCGTCGTACGTGACCTGCCGTGGCAACGGCGGGTCCTGCTTCTGGATTGCTTCGCCGCTCCTGCTGAGGCTGAAGGATTTGAGATACAGCTGCCTGTATTCCTCCATAGCCCGCTCCATGGCCTGCTTCTGATCATCTTTCAGATCGGCCTCAGACACTTCAATGACATTCCTCTAATTAACATCGGCGTGATCAGCCATGCCGGATGTGTAGATTTGTATAATATGGTCCCACTGGGCGTGCCAAAAGAGGTGTTGACACAAAAAGCGTCAGATCTGTGAACACCTCGGGCTATTACCCAAAGCTCGATGTCGAGGGCGTGCCAGTCGATTTGACCAATCAATCGACAAGGATGATAACTATGACAAACTGAACGAGACGACAGCGATGCGCCCGGACGTAAGGGCTTAGATTGATCACGGATAACTAGAGCAGAGCTAGACGAGGCAAACAGCGATGCGCCCGGATTGCCAAAGCCTAGAGGTACTCCCAAGCGGAACTAACAAGGATTTTGACGGAGATCAAGGTGATGCAGCCCGTCGAAAGCTTGAAGAACTCGTTGAAGCTACAACTAATGCATAAAAGGGAAATTGCGGTAAAAGTAGGATAAAAAGTAGAATTGGTTTGTTTTTGATTGGATTGTTTTTTTCATAGCCCTCGGGCTCATATTTATACTCCCATATGGAGAGTTGTACAATGACACGATACATATCTTTCCTAAAACAAACTCCTACTTTAAAGAAAACTGACTCGCGCAGGAGCCGGATAACAATATTTATTTCCTAAACAAACACGCCTATTTTAAGGGAAAATAAACGACCCATGCAAGAGCCGGACTCAAACTACTATAATAATACTGGCACAAAACACGAGTTTCCTTATACTTCTCGATGGAAACTCTCCATCGGCAGATCCCTTTAATCCGCACCTTCCTTCTTTGGACCATCGGTAACCTTCAGCTACCACCAAGCGCTAAATTACGCTCATCGGCATCGGCAACACTTTTCCCGATTGGTAGCATCCCCTCGTCGGCAATCGGCAACTATCTTCCATCGGCAATCGGCAACGAGCCCTTTATCGGCAATCGGCAACAAGTCCTTATCAGCAATCAGCAAAGAGTCTTCATCGGCAATGAGCAATAGCAGCTCATCAGCAATCGGTAAGACCGCCAATTAACCCTTGTTGGCAAAGATCATTCAGCTTCCATCGGCAACATACTTGGCCTTCTGTAGCATTCTCCCATCGGCCATATCAGCTCATACTTTACCGATGCCGATGGAGAATAGTCACCAGCCAATCAAGCTTCGATCCATTTGATACGTGTCGAAAAACGGTGTCAACAACTCCTATGCATACGCTATGATCATATCAGACGAACCACCACAATACAATATACATGTTATTCCTTTGCCTCATGATATTTGGTTCAACTCGTGGGTTAACACTTAACCCAAGCACAGTCATGCATTTCATGATCTAATCATTTGGGTGATCCAGTGATATCTCTCTCATAAGGAGAGTGGCAATTTCGATCTTGATTGATTATGTCTCATAGCATGGTTGCCGACAAACCCAAAAGCCACCTTTATAACTACCCAGTCATGGAGTAGCGTTTGGTAGTCCTAGGGTAGGTCGTTTCACATCTTGAGTACATACGACAATATCAGGTATAAGGACATAACGTACACGATGTGTATAGAGACAATCTCATGTCGGGTCTGTCCAGCACCATGTCCTACATGTGCCCACATTATTAGTTTGACATCTCATGTCCATGACTTGTGAAACATAGTCATCAACTAATAATGTCCTGATCTAATATTCATGTTCATTCTTGCACGAACTCCGATCAGGGACAACTTTTATAATAACCATACAAGTAAAAGAGTTTCACAAGCAATTCACATAATTGCTAATCGATTACCTCTAGGGCATATTACCAACAGCGAGGTGCTGGCAAACCTCTATTCTTTGATGGAACAAACTTTGCCTATTGGAAGGTGCGCATGTCTGCTTACCTCCAAGGGCTTGATACGAAGTATTGGGAGATTTGTGAGAGTGCTGACTACGTGGTTCTTGGCGCTCGGATTAATGAGCTGCAAATCACGCAACATGCGTCAAACGCAAGAGCCCATAGCATCCTCTTCTCGAGTTTGTCTCTTCCTGAGTTTGAGAGAGATTCGAGTCTCACTACGACACGGGAGATCTGGCAAACCCTTGTGCGATATCATGAGGGTAACACTCAGATCAAGTCCAGACTTTTCGACACGTACCGTAGAGAGTACGAGAACTTTTCTCAGTTGGCCAGCAAATCTGTTGACGGGATGTTCACTCGCTTCCAATCTATCGTCAACAAGATGCGTGCTAATCGAGCCAACTTGCCTTATGATGATCATGACATGGCTATCAAGCTTTTGCATGCTCTTGATCGGAAGGTGTGGGAGATGAAGGTGGCTGCCATTCAGGAGTCACCGGGCTATGATGCCCTAACCGTGGATGAGCTGTTCAGCAAGCTCAAGTCCTCCGAGATTGACTACCAGACCCGGGGCAAGCTTGAAAATCTATCAAAACCATCTATGGCATTGGTTTCTGGCCCTAGCGGTATGTCTTCTTGCTGCTCTCATCCTTCACACTCTTTGTTCGCTTTGTCTTTGATTTCTGTGACAGAGGATCAAATGGAGGCTCTTAGAGATGATGAGCTGGCTTTGGTCATCACCAAGTTCTCACGGTTTCACAACAACCGTTTGAACCATCGGCGTGGTGGCTCAGCCAAGGGGTGCTACCGTTGCGGTGATGAGGATCACTTCATCGCAAACTGCCCCAAGAAAGTTGTGGGCGACTTCACCAAGCGCAAGGACAAGCGCGAGCACCACTTCGAGGACAAGCACAAGCCCAACGGTGGATACCACTGAAGGTCCTCCAAGAAGGTGATCGACAAGGTGAAGGTCAAGCACCGAGCCTTCCTCGCCTCCCTCAGCGACATCGATGCCTCCTCCGACGGAGGTGCCTCTTCGAGCGATGATGAGTCCAAGGGAAAGGTTGAGGACAAGCTCAATGTCCTATGCTTCTACGCCGATGCCAAGAATGGTAACTTTTGCACCATGGTGATTGAAGAAGGCAAGGTCGGGAAGCTTAAGGATGGCCCCGACTACGACTACGACTCGGACACACCAGAGGTACAACCGACCGTCGAGTCCCTCTCTCTTGAGATCGAGTCTCTGAACGACGCCTTGATGAGTCAAGATGCGTTGCTCAAGCGTGCTGCTGTAGAGAGGAACGATTTTAAGGTGAAGTACCTTAGCGCACTTCATGAGCTAGATTTTGCTAAGGAGTCTATGGTGGTTACCGAGGAGGTAGAGTGTGATGCTTGAGTCATTCCCATGTCTGATCTTGTCACTCTCCAGGACAAGTATGGCACTCTACTTGAGGAGGTGAAGGACCGGAAACGGCGACCATAGGGGGGGTGTGAATGGGAGCCAAATAAAAATTCCTTTCGGAAGATCTTGACCCTTGTCCCAAGCACGACCCGAAGCAAAAACTAGGCTCACGACCCACAAGTGGGTGGATGTTCTAGGAACACAGCGGAGCTAGCTACGAACCCGGAGAAACAAACCGCAACAAAGACGGAAGAAAACAGTGACCAACAGAGGCTACGGACCTGTTGACACAAAAAGCGTCAGGATCTGCGAACACCTCGGGCTTATACCCGAAATTTGATATCCGAAGGCGTGCCAGTCGATTTGACCAGTTAATCGACAAGGACGATAACTAGAACAAGATCCAATCTAGACAACGGCGATGCGCCCGGATGCTGGGATTGAGGCTTGATCAGGATAACTAGAGCAGAGCTGAACGAGGCAACAGCGATGCGCCCGGATGCCAAGGCTCAGAGGTACTCCCACACGGAACTTGCAAGGATTTGACGGAGATCAAGGTGATGCAGCCCGTCGAAGCTTGAAGAACTCGTTGATAAACTACAGCTAATACAGTAAAGGGTAAATTGCGATAAAAGTAGAATAAGAGTAAAATTGGTTTGTTTGATATTGGATTGATTGTTTACACGCAGCCCTCGGGCACATATTTATACTCCCGCATGGAGAGTTGTACAAAGACATGACTCGTATCCTTCCTAAAACAAACTCCTAATTTTAAGGAAACTGACTCGCGCAGGAGTCGGATCTAAAATAATAATACTTATTTTCCTAAACAAACACGCCTATTTTAAAGGAAAATAAACGACTCATGCAAGAGTCAGACTCAAACTACTATAATAATACTGGTATAAAATCACCAGTTTCCTTATGTCCTCACTTCGATGGAGACTTTCCATCGGCAGATCCCTTCAATCCGCGACTCCCTTCCTTGACCATCGGCAGCCTCCTGTTCATATTAAGTGCTAAGTCACCCTGCACTCATCGGCACCCCATGCCCATCGGCATCGGCAATATTTCCCGATCGGCCACTTGTGCTGGCAACTGTCTTCACCAATCAACCCCTATCAGCAATCAGCAACCACCCTCCATCGGCAATACACTTAGTATTCTCACAGTACTCTCATCGGCAATACTGACTCATGATTTCCTGATGTCGATAGAAAACGGCCGTTGACCAGTCAAGCCTTAGCTCATTTGACACGTGCTAAAAAACGGTGTCAACACATGCCCCTCAGTTTCGGAGCGTATAATACTTTACGTGCCGAAATTCTCTCCACTATAGCCGTTGTTGTAGCCATTACCTTCGAGATAAATGCACACTTTCCTTGATCCCCGCGTGCGGAACCGCAATTTAATAATAAAATCCCTCGATTGTAGCACCAACAGCTGCAAATTCCCTCGACCATCGCGCGTATCTACCGCGGGCCTCTCCACATTCCTGCACAGTGTGAACCGACACCCCAAAATACTCGAGTAAACTTATAAAGTTACCGGGATCCAATCTGCTTTTTACCCCAAGCTCATTTTCACTTTCACACTCCGCCTTCGTCTTCAACCTTCGGCGCCTCCGAAGAACACGAGCTCGAGCAACAGTTCCTTTCCGCAATCCAAGGACGAACCGCAAGCACTCCTTCTGCTCCAATGGCGATCCAAGTCGACATCCCCAAGGTAAGACCTACTCTCTTCCTAATCCAACCTCCTTCTGGCTCTTTTCCGCACGAATCTAGAATCATTCCCGTTCCTTTTCTGATTCTTCCCCTTCTTTTCTTCGAACCCTAGGAACTATACAACAAGGTAGTCATTCCACTTGCTGATTCCAACTTCAGCTGCCTAGGCCCCATGGGCAATCCGGATCCCACCTTCATAATCAATGCAGAAACCAACTGGGTACCCTTCAGATCTGAGTGTTTCGGCCTAAGACTGTGGAAGGACGCCTTCCGCTCATGGCCCAAGCCTACCAAGGGTTGGAAGAACTGGTATCTCAGAGTAGCTAGGGCACAACAAGTTTACTGGCAAGAGCGCAACTTGGACCAGGGCACAGCAAGTTTACTGGCAAGAGCGCAACTTGGACCAGTGCATCAAGCTCTCCATTGCCGATATGGAGAAGAATGAGAACATGCTGATGGCTGCCCCCTCTTTCTGGTTGGACACCATGAATACCTTCCTCTTCCGACATGGACCAGCCACCCCCACCCTTGCCGATGTCCACATGTTGACCGGCCTGGACATCTCTTCTCCCGATACTCTTACCCTGTTCAACAGGAAAGCCGAGCATAAGGTGAACACTCGGAACATCGGCGGTTGGACAGGTTACATCCATGAGTACCAGAAGACGGGATCGGTAAACCAACGGGAGCAAGCCACGTTTCGAAACATGTGGCTAGAAAAATTCATCTTCTGTGGCAAAACTGTCGGACCGACCACCATGCACCTCCCTGCAGCCGAGCTACTTGCCGATGGAACAAGGCTTCCCCTGGGCAGATACCTTCTTGGAGTAGTATACCGCCTTTTACACCAAGTATCTCAGAAGTTACTGCTAGGTGAACCCATCGGCAATCTTGGGGGTCCCTGGTGGTTCATTAACATGTGGCTAAACGCCCATATGCAGAAGGACCTTCAGTTTGACCTGTTCGCCCAACAATTCCCGAGGGATATATCGGAAGACTATCAGTATAGGGATGACGAATCAGCAACTCACCCTCCACTCAATTTTGGAGAGGCTATCACAGTGCTGCCAGGGGCCGATGCCGATACAGAGCATTTTGGCGCATTTTTTCAGAAGTTCTATAACGGACTTTCCTCCACGGAATGGCTCTGGTGGTCATATCTTGACGAAAACAATCAGTTCCCGCTGCTATTCAACCTCACCGATGGGAACGTGCCTGAGAACCAAGCAATCATAAAGGCCAGCATCACTCCCCGAGCTATTCCAGTGAACATCTTCAGATCAGGGAAGAATGCCCCTCCATCTTATGAGTTCTACTACCCATCGGTAGCAGCAAGACAACTGGCATTTGGCCAACTACCGGAGACAATCTCCAGTGCTCTAGATTGGAACAAAGTCGTCAATCTTCCTCCCGATGCCGATATATCAGACATTGACCTGTCCTCCTGGTCACCAACCTCCTTCATCACAAATGAGTACAAGTCTTGGTGGCAAGAATGGAGGTGTCAGCTATTTGCCAAGTCGTCACACTATTATCGGCACATGATTGACGCCGACCACATCATCCCCGATGACGCAGTAAGTCTTTATTCCAATGCATTCCTTATTACTTTGCTTCCATCATCGGCACTTAACCTTTTTGCGCTTGACAGGCCGATGATCCGATTCCCACAATGAGCAACAGTGGCAGGCCCTTCAACCTTCGGATAATGGGTCCCATATCAATCATCGGCAACAAAGCCCCTTTGCTAGCTGCCTTCACACCTCAACAGGTACCTACGCTGACACCTGCAAAAGCCAAGGCTACATCGGCCGCTGCTGCTGCCCTGACGCGGGTTCATGCAGTAAACTCATCTTTACCCGTACCGATTACATACTGTTTTATCGGCAACATTCTATTTTGTATAACTTGCTTTGTATTCTCAGGCAATGTGGTCATCGGCGGCTGCTTCAAGCAGACAAGTGTCTCCCAGTCCTGTTGCCGATGCCCCCCAGTCTTTGTCAAAACGGGTCGTATCCCCTGCTGCTGCGCCAAGGAAGAAGAGACGTCTGAGGCTAGCTTCTCCGTCTTCGCCATCGGTCCCAACCGCACCATCAACTACCTATGCGCCACCAGCAGAACTGTCATCGGCTGTAGTTGCACCACCAACCGCCAGTGTGCTATCGGCAGAACCTCCGTCGGCTCCTCTCCCTGATCACCCGATGGACGACGTCCCCGATCAGGAGACAACACCGCTGCAGCAGCGGAGGCGGCATCGGCATCGGCACCGTCGGCCGAAGTTCCCGATGAGGAGACAACTCCACCCGCCGTAGCAGCAGAGGCAACATCGGCATCGGCACCGTCGGCCGAAGTTCCCGATGAGAGAGCGGCATCGCTACCACAAGAACCAGGCACTACATCGGAAGCGACGCCGGCAATAACGCCACCAGCACCAACAGCGCCAAGTGCTTTCCCAACAGGAGCTCCTTCATCGGCAACCACCACCACTCTTCAGGATGAAGTTGGACCATCCACCGTGCCAAGCCCCAGGCAAGAAATTCACTTCAAGATGGTAAGTCAATCACTTAAAAATCCACAATATAACTTTATGATCGGCACATTTTAACCTCTTTGCTTTCAGGCTCAAGAACCTCCGGACAGTCTCTTCTCCTTCAGTCTCAACCCCCAGGATGAAGATGAACACCAAGGCCCCGTTCGAGCGGACAACCTGTTCTCCTTTGCAATCGACATCCCTGAAGACGATGAAGAGGAAGAGAGCTTTGTCCCAGCTCTATCGGCAGAAATCAAGTCCAAGCTTGAAGAATTGCTCTCCTTGCTGCTACAAGACACACCCCACCTCATTCAGGATTCATCCACAGCAAGGATTGCTTTCAAGGATATCCAAGGCCACCTCCCTGCCGATATGGAATAAATCCTTTTCCAGGCAACCTTCCTCGACAGTAAGCAAATCCAGTACCAGAGGCTTTCCCGTCGCATTGCCGATAGGGCTGCCCAATCCAAGAGCGAGGAAGAGAAGCTCAAGTTTAAAAACATTGCCGATGAAAAGCACAAGGGCATCGGCCAAGCAGAAGTCTCCATCAACGGTCTCGATCAAGAAATCACTCAGCTATCGGCCAAGAAAGAAGAGCTATTAGCTGAGTTACAAAGGGTCGAGGAGGCTCTGACTGCAGCCAACCAGCAGAAAACCCAATTGTCCGATACCATCAGGGTTCTGCGGCAAAAACGAGACCAGAATGCCCGACAAGCCATCTTGTGGAAAAAGAAGATCAAGCCAGTCGAGGGCTTCGCTGATGCCGATGCCAAGGAGATGGATGAGATAGAACAAATTCGCCTGCGTGCAATATTAGCCATCCACTCTTTGTTGTAATCTATTTGTAGTATCGGCAAATGTAACTCTGATACTTTGATTTTGGCTTCTGTAATATAATGTCTATACGCTTTTACCGATGCTTATATAATTTTCTCTCTCATCGGCATCCAAACGAGCACTATGCATCTACCCATATACTAGGGTAATACCTCTTTAAGTATTTACCGTTGATCGCTCTAGAGAACGCAACTCCTTCGAGAGTTTCCAAAATGTAAGCATTGCCAGGAGCAGACTGTTTTACCCGATAAGGACCCTCCCAAATAGGGGACCATTTTCCAAATTTAGAGCTCTTAGTCCCGATCGGTAAAATCAACATCCAAACCAAATCACCATCGGCAAATTCCTTTACCTTTACTTTCTTGTCATACCATCTGGCAACCCTCTTCTTATTCTCTTCAATGCTAATCAATGCCTTCAACCGATGACCCACCAAATCTTCTAATTCATCTTTCATCAGAGTAGCATAATCATCGGTCGTCAACTGATCCTGAAAAGATAACCACCTAGAACCAGTTTTAACTTCCCAAGGCAAGACAACATCGTGTCCATAGACCAACTGATACAGGGAGACTTTGGTTGCACCATGACAAGTCATCCGATATGACCATAAGGCTTCGTTTAACACCACGTGCCACCTTCTAGGGTTTTCTTCAATCCTGCGCTTTATAAGCTTAATAACTCCCTTATTAGTTGCTTCAGCCTGACCGTTAGCTTGAGCATAATAAGGAGAAGAGTTTAACACCTTGAAACCCATACTAGCAGCAAACTCATCAAACTCCCCCGACGTGAACATGGTTCCTTGATCGGTAGTAATAGTTTGAGGAATACCGAATCGGTAAGCAATGTGTTCTTTAACGAAATCCACCATATTTGCCGATGTCACCTTCTTCAAAGGAATTGCTTCAACCCACTTGGTGAAGTAATCGGTAGCAACAAGTATAAACTTATGCCCTTTACTCGATGGCGGATAAATTTGGCCGATGAGATCAATAGCCTACCCTCTGAACGACCAAGGCTTAATTATAGGATTCATTGCCGATGCAGGTGCCCTCTGCACATTACCAAACTTCTGACAATCCTGGCACCCTTTGAAATAGTTGAAGCAATCTTCAAGGATTGTCGGCCAATAATATACATTCCGCCTAATCATCCACTTCATCTTGAATGCCGATTGATGCGCTCCACACACGCCCTCATGGATTTCACCCATCAACTCTTTTGATTCCTCTGTACCGAGGCATCTAAGCAAAACTCCATCAATCGTCCGATAATACAATTCATCGTCGAGGAGCACATACTTAGTAGCTTGGAACCTTAGACGCCTCTAAACTTTCTTAGACGGATCCCTTAAGTAATCGGCAATCTCTTTTTTCCAGTCATCAGCAACTGTTACCGATGTCGTGACTTCTTGAATCGGCTGATATCCTGAAGC
Source organism: Microstegium vimineum (assembly GCA_022036555.1). Lineage (NCBI taxonomy): Eukaryota > Viridiplantae > Streptophyta > Magnoliopsida > Poales > Poaceae > Microstegium > Microstegium vimineum. Next base: position 21,252,141 of record CM039128.1, on the reverse strand, counting down.
ACTCTGTGCTAACCGATTGGCCTCTTCATTATGCAACCTAGGGATGTGCTCAAGGCGATATTCTTTGAACTCTCTTAACAACTGCAAACACCGTTCATGGGCCGCAATCAAAACTTCACTTCGGCATTCATATGTCCCGATTAATTGGTTAATCACCAACATGGAATCACCGAAGATTTCAACAGCATCGGCACGCACTTCCCTGAGTAATTCTAACCCCTTAAGTAAAGCCTGGTACTCAGCCTGATTGTTTGTTGAAGTAGCATCAATCGGCAATGAAATTTCATACTTCCGTCCCTGCGGCGAAATCAAGAGAATACCGATACCTGCTCCATCCTTGCACGTAGACCCATCAAAGAATAAAGTCCAAGGAGCAATTTCCACAGAGCTCACTACATTACAATGCTGAGTAACAAAATCGGCCATTACCTGACCCTTAACAGCTTTAGCCGATTCATACCTTAGGTCAAACTCTGAAAGTGCCAGAATCCACTTACCGATTCGCCCACTTAATAACGGCATCGACAGCATGTATTTAACCACATCATCTTTGCAGATAACAGTGCATTCAGCCGACAGTAAATAATGCCTTAGTTTTGTGCAAGAGAAGTATAAACACAAGCATAATCTTTCTATGGCCGAATATCTAGTTTCAGCATCCACCAACCTTCTGCTCAGGTAATATATTACACATTCCTTCCCTTCAAATTCTTGAATCAAGGCTGATCCGATAACGTCGTCATCGGCAGACAAATATAACCTAAAAGGCTTCCCGTGTTGAGGTGGAACCAAGACTGGAGGATTTACTAAATATTTCTTAATATCCTCTAAGGCTGACTGTTGTTCCTCTTTCCATGTAAACTCTTGATCGGCTTCAACTTTAACAGAGGACTAAAAGATTTAATCTTACCAGATAGATTGGATATAAACCTTCTAATGAAATTAATCTTGCCGATCAGGGACTGCAGCTCAGTCTTGTTTGTAGGAGCAACCACCTTGTTAATTGCATCAATAGACTTTCTGCCGATTTCAATGTCTCTCTGATGCACCATGAAACCCAGAAACTGTCCTGCCGATACGCCAAATGCACACTTGTTAGGATTCATCTTCAACCCATGCTCCCTTGTGCACTCCAATATTCTTCGCAAATCAGCAAGGTGTTTACTGAAATTTCCAGACTTAACCACCACATCATCAATGTAGATTTCAACTATCATGCCGATATAATTATGAAAGATAAAATTCATTGCTCTCTGATAAGTAGCACCGGCATTCTTCAAGCCAAAAGTCATGACTACCCATTCAAACAAGCCAACGTGACCTGGACATCGGAAAGCAGTCTTGGATATGTCTTCTTCAGCCATGAATATTTGATTATACCCAGCATTACCGTCCATGAAGCTAATAATTTGATGTCCAGCAGCAGCATCGATCAACAGATCGGCAACAGGCATCGGATAGCGATCCATCGGCGTGGCCTTGTTAAGATTCCTAAAATCAATACAAACACGAAGTTTTCCATTCTTTTTATACACAGGAACCACGTTAGAAATCCAATCGGCATATCGGCATTGCTGAATAAACCCAGCTTCGATTAACTTGGTAATCTCAGCCTTGATGTCGGGTAAAATAGTAGGATTGCATCGGCGCGCAGGTTGCCGATATGGTTGGAATCCAGACTTGATGGGTAACCGATGTTCAACTATTGATCGGTCTAAACCAGGCATCTCTGTATAATCCCAAACAAAACAATCTTTATTTTCTCTCAATAAATCGGTTAATTGCTGTTTACATTGGGAATCTAACTTAGCACTAATAAAAGTAGGCCTAGGTTTACTACCATCACCGATGTCTATCTCAAGTAACTCATCGGCGGATGTGAAGCCCTACCCCAGCTTTCCATCGTCAGCGAACCGATCCATTAAAACTCTTCTTCAGGACCGACTGCTTGGATCGGTTTGATGCGGTAATCGGCAACTTTAAGGAACTCTTTGTCCCAGGCTTCACCAGATATGCACCTGGTCTGCTCATAAGTTTCCGATTCTGCCGATGCAACAGTAGATGGGGCTTCACTGCGGATGACATCAATCTTGTCTCTGATCCATTGTACCAAGCTCTGATGCATAGTAGAAGGGATACAGCAATTAGCATGGATCCAATCCCTTCCGAGGAGCAAGTTGTAAGTGCCTTTGCCATGATTACAAAGAACGTCGTCGGCAAAGTTTTACTGCCAATGGTTAAGTCAACACATACGGCTCCCATAGTCGTCGACACATTGCCTTCAAAGTCCTTGAGCTTCATGTCGGTCTTGACTAAGTCCTGGTCGCCTTTCCCATGCTTTCTGAACACGACATATGGCATTATATTGATCGACGTGCCGCCATCTACCAGCATCTTTGTCATCGGCTATCCATCCACTTTGCCCTTAACAAAAAAAGCTCTCAGATGCTGCCTCTCGTCATCGGCAGGCTTTTCAAAGACAACCATCATTGGATCCAGCACCAATTGTGCCATATCGGCAGTCTCTTCGTCATCACTGACGGGTGCCATGAATTCCATCGGCAACATGACAACCATGTTTATGTCTGCCGATGGATCCCTGTCCTTGCGCTTTGGCCTCCATTGCTTCTCCCTTGAGGGTTCTTCATCGTCATACATCACGGCGTTGGCGCTGGATCCTTCTCTTCTGGGTCTTGGTCAGACCCTTAGGACACCACTGAGGAAGCTTGGTTTTCCAGGTAGGCTGGTACTGCTTCCCACCGCTTGCATCGGCACTTCTTCCGATGTTGGGATCTCTGGAGAATATCTCTTCGTCAGGTACTCTTGCATTGGCCTTCTCCTCCAGCTCCCCTTGATCAACACGTTTGCCAAGCCTGTCATGGGCACTGAGCTTGCCCCCTAGTCGGTCATGTGCCGATCTGTTCTCCCTGAGCGGCTTGGCGTACCGGGGTGCCTGATCATCAAAACAAGGTCTCTTACCTGACCGATCGGCAGCGTAATACCCATTGCACTCTGGACAATTATCGGCAGTGGGCAGCTTGATGCCTTCTTCCCAGCAGTGAACGAAGAAGGGGCACTTCCATTGGTCTTTATGTCGAAGCCATTCCCGGTGTTCTTCTTCTTCTTGCCGATATCGTTCTTCACGTGATTGCCGATGATCTCGCCTTGGCTGTTTGTGTGTGATCACAACCCCAGGAGCCCTGTTGGCACTGCTACCTTCATCGGCAACCTTCTTACCCTTTCTGTCATCGGCAAACCTTCTTGCGTCGTGCTCAGGTACTTGGTGGTTAGGGTCTACCGATGAGTTCTTCCTGGCAGCTTCCGATGTCAGCACTCTGGTTTTTTCGCTGATTTCCACCATATTGTTTGGGAACGGGTGCTGATCTATCTTCATCGGTTTCTGGACTTTAGAATTTTCAAACTTAATATGCCCAGATTCAATCTCTGACTGCAACTGCTGCCTGAATACTTTGCAGTCATTGGTACTGTGTGAGGTTGCATTATGCCACTTGCAGTACCTAATCTTCTTGAGCTCCTCGGCCGATGCAATTACTTGGTTAGGTGCCAACTTAATTCGCCCCTCTTGCAGCAATAAGTCAAACATCCTATCAGCCTTGGTGATGTCGAAGGTGAACCTTTCGGTTTCTTTCTGGCCGAACGGACAAGACACAGGCTTCTTATCCTTCACCCATTCGGCCGCATCGACGCTCAGCTCCTCATCTGACCCGGAGTCTTCTTCTTTCCCGATGAAGGTCACTTTCTTGTTCCAAGTCTTTCTGGGTTCAAAGGTTTTAATATCTTGATCGGCAATCCTTTGCACCAGATGACTTAGGCTTTCAAATTCTTGGGACGCGTACTTGTCCTTGATGCGAGGCAGTAATCTTTGAAAGGCCAAATCTGCCAGTTGCCGATCATCAAGCACCAGACTATAGCACTTGTTCTTCATGTCCCGTAGCCTCTGAACAAAGCTTTCTACCGATTCATCATTGCGTTGCCTCATTTTGACCAAATCGGTAAGCTTCTTCTCATGTATGCAAGCGAAGAAGTATTTATGAAATTGCCTCTCCAGATCGGCCCATGTGATTACAGAGTTTGGAGGCAGTGATATGAACCATGTAAATGTCGATCCAAACAAGGATGAAGAGAACAATCTCACCCTTAACTCCTCCCTGCTGGCAGCTTCTCCGCACTAGATAATGAAGCGGTTAATGTGCTCCATTGTCGACGTGTCGTCTTGGCCGGAGAACTTGGTAAAATCGGGCACTTTGTACCGATTTGGGAGAGGAATCAAGTCATATGCAGGAGGATACGGAGTCCGATAACAGTATGTATTGACCTTGGGTTTGATGCCAAACTGTTCTTTCATAACATCGGCAATCTTACCGACCCAATATGCATCCCGCTCTTGCCGACTCATTGGCTGGTTGTCGACTGGTGGAGCCGGCTGATGCGCCTCTTGAAGATGATGCGGGGTAATCACAGGCGCAGCACCAGTCATCTGAACACTATGCATCGGTTGACTTACCGATGGATAATGTTGCACACTTAGCAGATTAGGTTGATTCATTGTATTCATCGGTTGCTGTACCGATGGTCCGCTCTGAGCATGCACTGGGCCTCCATAATGATACATCGACACGCTAGGCTGTTGAGCTGGCGGCTGGTTGACCCATCCAGGATTATAAAGCATCGGCATATGACTTACCAATGGCTGATAGCTGACCGGAGCATGTGGCTCTTGTATTCTGGAGCAATCAATCACCAGATTACCTTGGGGAACTAGCACTCCAGCTTGAGAATTTTCCACTAGAGGTTGACTGCCAGCTGTCGTAACGTGGTGCATCGGCACAGAGCTTGCCGATGGTGGCATCAGAGGTATCTTAGGAATTACTTGAAGATCATCTGATGACACTTGCACAGTTGGAGCAGGCGCAGAGTTGTGCATCATAGGGGCCATCGGCTGTGACTGCGTTGCCGATGCCGTAGAGTTCCTCCAAGCTGAACTATCTCCTTGCACTAGATTAGAACCAACATATAGATTCGGAGGCATACCGTATCCCCACCAGTTAGCAGGGGCTGGTCCTGAAATTGCCGACGCCACTGGATCTGTGTTGAGCTTAGTGACGCTGCCAGGGTTCGGTCTTGGCGATGTAGCCGCACCGGCAGACGGTTCCATAGGAGTTGAAGACGCCATTGGGGCTGCCGATGGGCTTATAGATGCCAATCCAGGTTGATGGTACGCTGGACCAACATATTGCGGTGCATGTCCTTCTTTGAATGATTGCGTAACAGCATTGTAGACAGTATTGGACAGCACGCTGGAGTGGCTAATTAATGCTTGACTTACAGCAGCATTAACCATCTCTTGTAGCTTACCAGGATTGGCGTCGTACGTGACCTGTCATGGCAACGGCGGATCTTGCTTCTGGATTACTTCGCCGCTCCTGCTGAGCCTGAAGGATTTGAGATATAACGCTTGTATTCCTCCATAGCCCGCTCCATGGCCTGCTTCTGATCATCTTTCAGATCCGCCTCAGAGACTTCAATGACGTTCCTCTGGTTAACGTCGGCGTGATCACCCATGATAGATGTGTAGATTTGTATAATCGAGTCCCACCGGGTGTGCCAAAAGAGGTGTTGACACAAAAAGCGTCAGGATCTGCGAACACCTCAGGCTTATACCCGAAATTCGATATCCGGAGGCATGCCAGTCGATTTGACCAGTTAATCGACAAGGACGATAACTAGAACAAGATCCAATCCAGACAACGGCGATGCGCCCGGATGCTGGGATTGAGGCTTGATCAGGATAACTAGAGCAGAGCTGAACGAGGCAACAGCGATGCGCCCGGATGCCAAGGCTCAGAGGTACTCCCACACGGAACTTGCAAGGATTTGACGGAGATCAAGGTGATGCAGCCCGTCGAAGCTTGAAGAACTCGTTGATAAACTACAGCTAATACAGTAAAGGGTAAATTGCGATAAAAGTAGAATAAGAGTAAAATTGGTTTGTTTGATATTGGATTGATTGTTTACACGCAGCCCTCGGGCACATATTTATACTCCCGCATGGAGAGTTGTACAAAGACATGACTCGTATCCTTCCTAAAACAAACTCCTAATTTTAAGGAAACTGACTCGCGCAGGAGTCGGATCTAAAATAATAATACTTATTTTCCTAAACAAACACGCCTATTTTAAAGGAAAATAAACGACTCATGCAAGAGTCAGACTCAAACTACTATAATAATACTGGTATAAAATCACCAGTTTCCTTATGTCCTCACTTCGATGGAGACTTTCCATCGGCAGATCCCTTCAATCCGCGACTCCCTTCCTTGACCATCGGCAGCCTCCTGTTCATATTAAGTGCTAAGTCACCCTGCACTCATCGGCACCCCATGCCCATCGGCATCGGCAATATTTCCCGATCGGCCACTTGTGCTGGCAACTGTCTTCACCAATCAACCCCTATCAGCAATCAGCAACCACCTCCATCGGCAATACACTTAGTATTCTCACAGTACTCTCATCGGCAATACTGACTCATGATTTCCCGAGGTCGATAGAAAACGGCCGTTAACCAGTCAAGCCTTAGCTCATTTGACATGTGCTGAAAAACGGTGTCAATAGGACCAGATTAGACTGAGCCACCGGACTATAGCAGGTAGTCCGGTGCTCAGCTCAGGTCCGATACCTTCACCCACTAGGACAGGCCAAAACAGTGAGCACCCTAGGTCCGGACCAGAGGCTCCGGACTAGTCCCATGGACACTTTCAGAAGTCCGGTGCTCATACAGAAATCAACCAGTGAGTGCCTGGGCTCCGGACATCTAGTCCGACGCTCACCGTCAGACTATGGAAAGTAGTCCGGTGCTCACACTCGCCACCAAGAAAAGGGACACAACAAGCACCCTACCTCTGGACACCTGGTCTGACGCTCACCCTCGGACTAATGCGCCTGGTCCGACGCGTAGAACAGCCTCCAGGACAGAGCCACCAGACCAATGGACAATGGTCCGGAGCTCAAAACAGAGAGGTCCGGAGGGTGGTCCGACGCCCTTCACTGCTTTACACGTAGCTGGTCAAGACCACCGGACCAGTTGCAATGGTCCGGAGCTTAGGGCAAAGTGGTCCGACGCTCACAGACATAAAACTGTTCCCCGCGAAAACGAACTTCTCTCCGCTAAATCTTCCCAAAACTCAACCAAATGATCACCAACTACAACCAAACTTTGTATGCAACATCCTAGTGCAGTTGGGGAACACTCAGATTTGGGGGAGAAAAGGGAAAACGAAGAACGCAGCAAAGAAATCGCTCGATCTATGCACTTGTGAGGTTTGAGGAGAAATCCTTCGGTGCAAAGATGCTCCTCACGAATACGAACAACTTGGTTAAAAGTGGAATTGCAAGAGCTACTCCCTACAAAGAGAAATCATCTCGGGAAAATAGGGAGCAAAAGCAAAACACGAAGAACACAAGCAAAACGAGGACACAATCACGAAATCGAAGCCACCATGGCTTACGGAGGTTACGGTCTCCGATTCCTCGCAGCAAAACCAAGTTCTTACAAAGGTTGGTGGAAGCAACCTAGGGATCTCATGAACTATAGAGAGAGAGGGGCAAGTGATTAGGGTTCAAGAGATGAGGATGAGGATACCCCTTCATCCTCTATTTAACGAGGCTTTGGCTATTTCCCAAAGACCCCCCTAGATACATTGAGTGAACTATTTAGCCTAAGCATTGCAGTCCAAGCTCCGGAAAATATCTCCCTCGATTTGAGGCCCAAACTCAGAAACCGACGCGGATGGTTTTGAGGCCCAAACCACCAAACCACTCGACGCGAGCCATCTTGTCTTCGCCCGGTCGGACTCTGAGTCCCCTGAGCCTCTGCTCAACTCGCGCGTCCACCGTCTTGACTCGGTCGACTCGGTCTATCTCTATGTCTTCTCGCACTCGCCGATGCCAAGTACTAGCCACCACAGCTAGTCCGCCGGCGCCCATGCTCCCTCAGTCCGAGCCCCGCTTCCGCTCTTCACCACTCTCAGTCCATCGGCATGGCAAGCCTCTACTCGACCTTCTCCACGCCATTGACCACTGTCACTAGGCATAGCACCTGCACACCACAAGCCGATAGACAAGCACACATTCCTGCTTTCGCAGAGGTTAGGGTAAGCCACTCAAACTGAAACACTCACATGTTGGTCAATGTCACCCTTCTCGTAGTGATCACGCAAAAAGTGAAAGCGGACCTCAATGTGCTTGGTCTTCGAATGAAGCACGGGATTTTTAGCCAAACTAATTGCACTCGTGCTATCACAAAGCAGAGGCACCTTAGTAAGCTCAAGACCGAAATCTCTCAAAGTGGCAATCATCCAAAATAATTGAGAGCAACAACTAGCCACGGCAACGTACTCAGCTTCGCACGTCGAATGTGCCACGCTAGACTGCTTGCGAGAAGACCAAGAAACCAAAGAAGATCCGAGAAACTGGCAAGTCCCAGAAGTGGACTTCCGATCAAGACGACATCCAGCAAAGTCGGCGTCAGAATAACCACAAAGCACAGAAGAGGAAGAGGTGGAAAACCAAAGACCAAATTTTGGAGTGAAGCGCAAGTAACTCATGATGCGTTTCATCGCCTGCTTGTGCGAAGTCCGTGGGGACGCCTGAAAGCGAGCACACAGGCAGACGTTGAACTGAATGTCCGGCCGGGTCGCTGTCAGGTACAGAAGCGACCCGATCATGCTTCAGTACTCGGTCTGGTCCACCGCCTCTCCTTCCTCGTCTGCATCCAAGGCAGTAGTGGTTGACATAGGCGTCAAGAGAGGCTTTACCTCGCCCATGTCAAACTTCTTCAAGATATCCTTCATGTACTTCCCTTGGTGCACAAATGTCCCTTCTCGGGTTTGCTTGATTTGCAACCCGAGAAAGAAAGTAACCTCTCCCATCATGCTCATCTCAAATTCCCTGCTCATAAGATCTGCAAACTTGGCAACAAGAGCATGAGAGGAACCACCAAAGATGATATCATCCACGTATATTTGGACAAGGAGAGTGTCTTTGCCTTGCTTGAGGAGAAACAACGTTTTATCTACCAATCCCATTTTAAAGCCCTTAGCAAGCAAAAAGGTTTTTAGCCTATCATACCATGCTCTAGGTGCTTGTTTCAAACCATACAAAGCTTTGTGAAGTTTAAAAACATGGCTTGGAATCTTGGGATTTTCGAAACCGGAGGTTGTTTAACATAAACTTCCTCCTCTTTGTAGCCGTTTAAGAAAGCACTTTTAACGTCCATTTGAAAAAGTTTAAAACCCTTAGAAGCCACAAAATCTAAGAGGATTCTAATGGCTTCTAAACAAGCTATAGGAGCAAAGGTTTCCTCGTAGTCTATTCCCTCCTTTTGACAAAAGCCTTGAGCTACCAACCTAGCCTTGTTGCGCACTACCACCCCATCCTCACTTTGTTTATTTTTGAAAACCCATTTGGTACCTATGGGGTGGCAACTAGGTGGTGGAGGAACTAAGACCCAAACACGGTTTCGCTCAAAGTTTTCTAACTCCTCATGCATGGCATTAACCCAATCCGGATCCATCAAAGCGTGTCCAACATCTCGGGGCTCAAAAGAAGCGACAAAAGTGACTGAGAAAAGTGAGAGAGATAGGACCTAGACCGCATGACTCATCGGTCGATGTCGCCGATGATGTTCTCCGGCGGGTGCTGCCGTTGGATGTGACGGGTGCTGTCGTTGATGACTACTCGAGATACTCTTGGGTGTTCTTTTTGGAGAGTAAGGATGAGGCTTTTCCACTTGTTCGAGATCTGATTTTGAGATTGCAAAATGAGCTACCTAAGAATGCCATGAGAGCTATCTGCAGTGACAATGGCACAGAATTCAAGAATGCTCACTTTGCAACTCTTTGTTCTTCTTTGGGTCTCGATCACCAGTTTTCCTCACCTCACACTCCCCAGCAGAACGGTGTTGTTGAGCGCAAGAATCAAACCCTGGTTGAGATGGCCAGGACGATGCTAGATGAGCATAGGACTCCTAGGCGGTATTGGGTCGAAGCACTCAGTTCTTCTTGCTATGTTTCCAATCGCATTTTCTCCGAGCTTTCAAGAAAAAGACCTCTTATGAGCTGCGATTTGGGAGACCACCCAAGGTAAGTCACCTACGGGTGTTTGGGTGCAGGTGCTTCATCCTCAAAAAGGGCGGTAAGTTGGATAAATTTGAATCACGATCTTCTGACGGTATCTTTCTTGGTTATTCCACTCACTCTCGTGCTTATCGTGCAATTAACCTAGAAACTAACCGAGTGATGGAGACTTGTGAGATTACATTCGATGAAACTATGCCATGTGTTTCCACTGCTTTTCAGCTTGTAGGTGATGATGAGGTGAACACTAGCATTTTTGTGGAGGAAGAGCAGGATGATGCCGATTGGGGTGATCCCGAGCCAACTCCACTGGCTGCCCCCGTCGACCCTACGACGTCCACTTCGGCTCACGGTCCCGACCCGACTACTTCCTCTACGTGGGGGCCGTTCGAGCAGCTTCCTCAGTCCATGCCCGTTGCACCTGAGGGAGCTCCAGCTGCTGTTGAGGACGAGGCCACTTCGTCTAGGTAGGCTCCCCGACACATCCAGCGGCAGTACCCGTTGAAGAACATCATCGGCGACATTGACCGTCGAGTCACGCGGTCCAGGTCCTATCTGTAACACCCAAAATTTGCATATTTTTGAAATGCATTAAAATGATTTAATTATGTTCCTTTGTTATGCATTTAATATAATTGAAACTATAAATGTTTTGGTATACTAAAATTGTCATATAGTAACATGTGGTGCATATCATGCTGGTGCATTGTTGTCTTTGTTTGAGTGGTTGTGAAAAGTATCCAAAACTATATTTGAAAATGCTTTGGAAATTTATTTGGAAATTCATTTGCAAAATCGAATTTGGAAAATTGCTAAAAGCATTTCTTTTCTCTCCCTGGTACTGTCCATCTGGCCCAAGGCCACTCCCTCCCCTCTTCTTTACCTTGGCCCAGCCGCAGTGGCCCGTTCCCCTCCCCTCCTCCCCTCTTGGGCCGACAGCCAAAGGCCCAGTGCGGGATGTCGCACTCCTCCCCTCTGCACTGCTGACAGCAGGGGTCCACCGGTCAGCCCTCCCCCTCCCTTCCTTTCCTCTCTCTGTGACACTGCCCGGCTTGGCCCACACGTCAGTCCCCTTCGTCCCTCCTTCCTTTCTTCTCCGCGCCGCCGCGGAAACCCGACTGCGAGGCCAACTCCCCAGCCCGACCGTGAAGTGTGCGGGGGCACCTTCCCTTCCTTCCTCGCTGTGCCACTGACCCCTCTGGTCCACGCGTCAACGTTCTCCCTCCCTTTCCTTCCGTATCCGAGCAGTACGCAACGAGCAGAGCTCGGATCGCACGAAATCGAAGCCGTAATCACCGGGATTTGCTTGCCATAGCGGTTCGGCATCCTATAAGTAGCCCCGCATCCTTCCCTCCTCGCCCCGTTTCTCTCTTCCGCAACCACCGCACCGCCGCCGCGAGCTCAGAGCCCGCCTGCCGCCATTGAAGCCGCCAGAGCTCCTCGGGCCGCCGCTAGCCCTCCATCTTCCTCGAAGCAAGGTTGGAAGCCTCCCGCAACGCCTCCCCGTTCTCAATTTCATCCCAGCTTGCCCTCACTGTCTTGCCGTCAGGTGCAGGGAGTCCGCATCCGCCTCGCCACATCGTCAGCCGTCCCTGCTCCTCAATCGCCTGCGCCAAGCCCTCAGGTAGACTCGCCGTTTCCTTCTCTCTCTCCGGTACCTCTGGTTCGTTGTTTGGTGCCCGTAGCCTCCGTTCCAATCACGCCGGCGAGCTCCACGGCGGAGCCCATGGCGAACCGCCGCGCCAGCACTGTTCCCGGCCGGCGTCTCCTCCCTTCTCTCTTCTTTCTAATCGTGACCATCCACCGTCGATCGGACGATCCAGATCGCCAGATACCCCTTCGGCCACACTCCATCCCCGAGATGTTGGGCTTCTTTTGAGCCCCGAGATGTTGGACACGCTTTGATGGATCCGGATTGGATTAATGCCATGCATGAGGAGTTAGCAAATTTTGAGCGAAACCGTGTTTTGGTCTTAGTTCCTCCACCACCTAGTTGCCACCCCATAGGTACCAAATGGGTTTTCAAAAATAAACAAAGTGAGGATGGGGTGGTAGTGCGCAACAAGGCTAGGTTGGTAGCTCAAGGCTTTTGTCAAAAGGAGGGAATAGACTATGAGGAAACCTTTGCTCCCGTAGCTCGTTTAGAAGCCATTAGAATCCTTCTAGCTTTTGCGGCTTCTAAGGGTTTTAAACTTTTTCAAATGGACGTTAAAAGTGCTTTCTTAAACGGCTACATAGAGGAGGAAGTCTATGTTAAACAACCTCCCGGTTTCGAAAATCCCAAATTTCCAAACCATGTTTTTAAACTTCACAAAGCTTTGTATGGTTTGAAACAAGCAACTAGAGCATGGTATGATAGGCTAAAAATTTTTTTGCTTGCTAAGGGCTTTAAAATGGGATCGGTAGATAAAACATTGTTTCTCCTCAAGCAAGGCAAAGACACTCTTCTTGTCCAAATATACATGGATGATATCATATTTGGTCGTTCTTCTCATGCTCTTGTTGCCAAGTTTGCAGATCTTATGAGTAGGGAATTTGAGATGAGCATGATGGGAGAGTTGACTTTCTTTCTCAGGTTGCAAATCAAGCAAACCTGGGAAGGGGCGTTTGTGCACCAAGGCAAGTACACGAAGGATATCTTGAAGAAGTTTGACATGGGCGAGGCAAACCTCTCTCGACGCCTATGTCAACCACTACTGCCTTGGATGCGGACGAGGAAGGAGAGGCAGTAGACCAGACGAAGTACCGAAGCATGATCGGGTCGCTTCTGTACCTGATGGTGACCCGGTCGGACATTCAGTTCGTCGTTTGCCTGTGTGCACGTTTTCAGGCGTCCCCACGGACTTCGCACAAGCAAGCGGTGAAACGCATCATGAGGTACCTGCGATTCACTCCCGAATTTGGTCTTTGGTTTTCCACCTCTTCCTCTCTTGTGCTTTGCGGTTACTCTGACGCTGACTTTGCCGGATGCTGTCTTGATCGGAAGTCCACTTCTGGGACTTGCCAGTTTCTCGGGTCTTCGTTGGTTTCTTGGTCTTCTCGCAAACAATCTAGCGTGGCACAGTCGACGTGCGAAGCTGAGTACGTTGCCGCGGCTAGTTGTTGCTCTCAGTTGATTTGGATAATTGTCACTTTGAGAGATTTTGGTCTTGAGCTTACTAAGGTGCCTCTGCTTTGTGATAGCACGAGTGCAATTAGTGTGGCTAAAAATCCAGTGCTTCATTCGAAGACCAAGCACATTGAGGTCCGCTTTCACTTTTTGCGTGATCACTACGAGAAGGGCGACATTGACCTCCGGCATGTCGAGACCCAAAACCAGCTTGCGGATATTCTCACTAAGCCTTTGGATCAAACTGCGTTTTCTCGCCTTCGGGGCGAGTTGGGAGTTTGCTTTCCTTTTTAGAGGAGGAAAGTTTTGTGTATCATGGTTCTTTTTGGTTCTTTTTTTCTTTTCTTTGTCCTTCTTCTCAATTGGTGTCTTGTTAGTGTTTAGTTGGTGTCAATGCATTTTGCATCTCATTTGCATTTGTGACATAGTTCATTTTAAGCTTCATACTTATAGCCAATGTAATGAATCTATGCTCTGTCTGAGGTGCTTTATGTGTCTATGGTGTTGCCTAACTTAGACTCGTTTTGATCTATATGATATGCAATAGAGCTAAGTTAGAAAAGCTTTAAAACTGAATTTAAATTCCCCATGTCACCTCTGAAACGGCACTAGCATGTGTAGGCTTTTGAAGATCCTTCTTGGCTGTCGTGTATATAGCTTGTATCTATGGCTCTTCATTGTTTCATTCACTACCTTTGAGCACCATGATTAATATCTAAAATGAAATTGCTCTCTGTTTTGTGAATTGGAAAGATCGAGTTGGGTCTGCATTGTGAGCACTTCACCGTGTGTTCGAGACTGCTTCCCATATGGGTCGATACTTGAGCGGTGTCATGTATGACCAAAACCGGTGTGTCAAGTCCTTTGACTTCGCCCGGTTGGTAAGCAGTGGCATCACTTTGCTGACAACCACTCGCATACAACTTAAATGTGCCTAAAACTGAAAATTGGCTGCAAAACTCTGAAATTTGGAAAATTCATTCAGTTGGGTCATTGGCTTGTTGTATGAACTTTGCTAAGGGATAGTTTTACTTGCTATACATGAGATTGCTTTGAGATAGATCCTATCTTGTTTGTCATGTCTAGTTGTCACTAGGAGGTGATACCCATTCCTTGCTCACACATGTAATGCTCTCTAAAATAGCTTGTAAAGTGATCTTAAGCTCAACTTGATTCTTTGTTGGGCACGTCGAGCTTTTCCTATTCTCATAGGATCACATCACTTAGAGCATCTATTCATTATCTTAGCTCTCAGTATGAAGCTTTTGCACTCATTTTGTACTTCATGGCATTTGTAGCCGGATCTTGAGTTGTTGATGTTTGATGAGCTACATGTGTCCACAAGGGGGAGAGATCTGCATTTCATTCCATTTTCAACCATCTACTTCCTAGGGGGAGAAAGAGTGCATCTCATTGGTTTAGAGCTCATTTGGTATCTTGAGTGTGCTTTTTCCCAGGGGGAGCTTTTGCTAGATGTGTTGAGCCTTTGCCTCTTCTGGAGGGTCTAGCTTGCTTTGTTGGCTCCGACAGGTTTCGATTGTTTCTTGAGCATTAAGGGACGTAAGTGGTTTCAATTGGTATCTTTTGAGCTCCCTTAGTGCTTAATTTGGTTTTCTGAGCTTTGAGAGTTTGTGATTGGTATCTTGGACTTGCTAGCGGTGTTGAGCCCGTTTCCGCCTCTTCTTGAGGGCTAGCTTTGTTTTGCTTGGTTGCGTCGAGCCGTTGCCCATATTCTTTTGTTTGACATCAGTAAGTGGATTTGTCATGAGGTGTTTTGAAGGATGCTTTTAATTGGTATCATTTTTTTCCTCTCTCATTTAATTGGTATCGTGTTTGCTTCTCTCAAGTGACCCTGTTTTGGCTTTGGTAGCTTTTTGGTCATTTGGAGAGCTTTACTGATGGAATACGAGGTTGCTACGCTAGCCGGAAAACAAAACTTTTCGATCTCATAAACCAGGATCTACTGCTAGTAACAGGTTACGGGATTACCACTAGACGCGCAGGTGCAGCGGAAGACGACTTGATGTAGTCGTGCGCATCGCAGCAGGCAGTGCAGTTGCGTGGTCGTCCGTCTCAACGTCCCCTTCGCGCGGTTCGTCCTTGTGCTCCAGATGCAGCACCTCCGAGGAATCCCACACGTGCAGGGAGGAAGCGTTGCGCCTCCGGACTGCTAGGTCCACGAGGAGCAAAAGGCGCGAACGTGGGGAGGCGACGGCGGCTGCCAAAAGGTGTGGATCAATTCGCCCCGCGCCCACCCCTTGCTTATATAGGCGTCCTGACGAGCTCCCACGGTGGAGGCCCATTAGTAACCCTAAACCTAGTCTAATTCGGGTCCAACCCGAATTAGGCTTCCAGCCCTTTAAGCGTGCGACCCTATGGGCTCACGCATACATAGACATGGCCCAAGTACTCTTACTCGACCAATAGTTGATAGCGGCCTCTAGCAAGGCATGTCAACTCCTATGCATACGCTGTGATCATATCAGACGAACCACTATGACTGTACAAGTTATTCCCTTTGCCACTCGATATATGGTTCAACTCGTGGGTTAACACTTAACCCAAGCACGGCCATGCATTTGTTGATCCAATCACATGAGTGATCCAGTGATATCTCTCTCACGAAGAGAGGGGCAAATTCCATCTTGATTGTCTATGTCTCACAGCATGTTTCCTGACCACCGAATGACCACCTTTATAACTACCCAATAACGGAGTAGCGTTTGATAGTCCCTAAGTAGATCGTTTCACATCTTGAGTACATACCACAATCTTAGGTCTAAGGACATAACGTACATGACATGAATAGAGACTTTCTCTTGTTGGGTCAGTCCAACCTACATGTCTCACATGTGCCCACATTATTAGTTTGACATCTCCATGTCTATGACTTGTGAAACATAGCCATCAACTAATACATGTGCTGGTCTAATATTCAAGTGTGCTCTTACAAGAATGATGACCAGGGACAACTTTTAGAATAACCATTCAAGTAATTGAGTTCCACAAACAATTCACATAATCGTCAATCAAAACTAGTTGTCTATAATGGATATTCAAAGAACACTTTATTAATCATGGATACAATCGGAATATAATCATCTACATGATTAGCTCTAGGGCATATTCCTAACATTTACCTTGTGGCTCAAATCTTAAATGCACTTGTGTTGACAATGCACTCATCAAGGGGGAGATTGCGAACACATGGTGGATAAGTACCCATGGATGTTCAGCTTTGATGATGAGTGATTGACCAACACGTGAGTGTTTCAGTTTGAGTGGCTTAACCTAACCTCTGCGAAAGCAGGAATGTGTGCTTGTCTATCGGCTTGTGGTGTGCAGGTGCTATGCCTAGTGACAGTCGTCAATGGCATGGAGAAGGTCGAGTAGAGGCTTGCCGTGCCGATGGACTGAGAACGGTGACGGGCGGAAGTGGGGCTCGGACTGAGGGACCATGGGCGCCGACGGACTAGCTGTGGTGGCTAGTACTTGGCACCGGCGAGTGCGAGAAGACATGGAGGTAGACCGAGTCGACCGAGTCAAGACGGTGGACGCGCAAGTCGAGCGGAGGCTCAGGGGCCTCGGAGTCCGACCGGGCGAAGACAAGGTGGCTCGCGTCGAGTGGTTTGGTGGTTTGGGCCTCAAAACCATCTGCGTCGGTTTCCGAGTTTGGGCCTCAAATCGAGGCTTGCCCCTCTCTCTCTCTAGTTCTTGAGATCCCTAGGTTGCTTCCACCAACCTTTGTAAAAACTTGGTTTTGCTGCGAGGAATCGGAGGCCGTAACCTCCGTAAGCCATGGTGGCTTTGATTTGTTGAGCGTGTCCCCGTTTTTCTTGTGTTCTTCGCGTTTTGCTTTTGCTCCCTCTTTTCCCGAGATGATTTCTCTTTGTAGGAAGTAGCTCATGCAAATCCGTTTGAACCAAGTTGTGCGTAATCGTGAGGAGCTTCTTTGCACCGAAGGAATTCTCCTCAAACCTCACGAGTGCGTAGATCGGGCGTTTTCTTTGCGGAGTTCTTCGTTCTTGAGTTTTTCCCCAAATCTCTTCTCCTCCCTTTGCTCTAAGCCAAATTGAGCGATGATTTCTTTGGGATAGCTTCCCAACTGCACTAGGATAAGGACTACAAAGTTTGGTTGCAGTTGGTGAGCATTTGGTTGGGTTTTGGGAAGATTTGGCGGAGTGGAAACGTTTTTTGCGGGCTTCAGCTTTTCTGTTCGTGAGCGTCGGACCACCCTCCGGACCACCCAGCTTGTGAACACCGGACCATTGCATGTAGTCCGGTGGCTCTGCTGAGGGTTTCACTCACGCGTCGGACCAGGCTCATTAGTCCGACGATGAGCATCAGACGAGGTGTCCAGAGGTAGGGTGCTTGCTGTGGTCTTTTGCTCTGTGGCGAGAGTGTGCACCGGACCACTTCCTATAGTCCGACGGTGAGCGTCGAACTAGTTGTCCGGAGCGGAGGCACTCCCTGTTATTTTCTGAGTGGACGTCGGACTTCCAAAAGTGACTATCGGACTAGTCCGGAGGTCCCTAGGTGTGCACCAGACCAAAGGCTCCGGACCACTTCCATTGGTCCGGTGTAGTCCGGAGCCCCTGCTGGTTGCTGTTTTCCTCCGTTTTTGTTGCGGTTTGTTTCTCCGGGTTCGTGGCTAGCTCCACTGTGTTCCTAGGACATCTCCTAGAACATCCACCCACTTGTGGGTTGCGAGCCTAGTACGTGCTTTGGGTCATGCTTGGGACAAGGGTCAAGATCTTCCGAAAGGATTTTTTATTTGGCTCCTGTTGACACCGTTTTTTGACACATGTCAAATGGGCTGAGGCTTGACGGGTCAGCAGCCGTTCTCCATCGGTATTAGGAGTTGATAATGCCGATAGGAGGGTGCTATGAGTTTTGCCGATGGAAGCTGATGAGCCTTGTCGACCAAATCGGTGAAGTCTTGCTGGAACTGATTGCCGATGAGGAGTCTTTGCCGATTGCCGATGAAGGGGTCTTGCCGATTGCCGATAAAGGCTTGTTGCCGATTGCCGATGGAAGATGGTTGTCGATTGCCGATGAAGAAGATGCTGCCGATTGCCGATCGGAAAAGTATTACCGATGCCGATGGGCGTGATTTAGCACTTGGTGGCAGCGGAAGACTACCGGTGACCAAAGAAGGAAGTTGCAGGGATCTGCCGATGGAAAGTTTCCATCGAAGAGTATAAGGAAACTGGTGTTCTGTGCCAGTATTAATATAGTGGTTTGCGTCCGACTCTTGCATGGGTCGCTTATTTTCCTTTAAAATAGGTGTGTTTGTTTAGGGAATAAATATTATTATCCGGCTCCTGCGCGAGTCAAATTCCTTTAAAGTAGGAGTTTGTTTTTAGGAAAGATATGTGTCGTGTCTTTGTACAACTCTCCATGCGGGAGTATAAATATGAGCCCGAGGGCTATGGAATAAAAAAATCAATCCAATTCAAAACAAACCAATTCTACTTTTTATCTTACTTTTACCGCAATTTACCTTTATTATGTATTAGTTATAGCTTAACGAGTTCTTCAAGCTTTCGACGGGCTGCATCACCCTGATCTCCGTCAAAATCCTTGCTAGTTCCGCGTGGGAGTACCTCTAGGCTTTGGCAATCCGGGCGCATCGTTGTTTGCCTCGTCTAGCTCTGCTCTAGTTATCCGTGATCAATCTGAGCCTTGACGTCCGGGCGCATCGCTGTCGTCTCGTTCAGTTTGTCATAGTTATCATCCTTGTCGATTGATTGGTCAAATCGACTGGCACGCCCTCGACATCGAGCTTTGGGTAATAGCCCGAGGTGTTCACGGATCTGACGCTTTTTGTGTCAACAGCTCCCATTCACCCCCCCCTTCTAGTCGTCGTTTCCGGTCCTTCAAGATCCCTAGGAAACCCAAGGATTCGATTGAGCATGTGAATATGGTCAACACGAGGTTAGGTAAGCCTCCACTTCGCTCCTATTGGGGCTATCTTCTCGATCCTCCCTTCATCATGAAGAAGGAAGATCTAGGCCTCCCGACGATCAAGTGCTCAATCGTACAACAAACATTCCATACCGCCTTCTGCGATCTTGGATCGGGCGTCAACATCATGTCCAAGGTAACATATGACAATCTGTTAGGAGGACCTTTGGTCCCCACATGTGTTCGCTTGCAGATGGCAGATCAAACGATACGGTTTCCCGAGGGACTCGCAAGGGATATCTTGGTGAACATTGAAGACGAATACATCCCCACCGACTTCATCATCCTAGACATGGGAGCTAACACGGAAGTCCCCGTCATTTTGGGAATGCCCTTCCTCAACACCACCAACGCGGTCATCTAGGTGGGATCGGGCAAAATCCACTTCCAATTCCCAAGTCATAAGGTAAAATGTGCTTTCAATGGTTATAAGCTGAACAAGCAGGCAAAAGCACAACCACCAAAAAGAAGAGTTCAAGCTCCAAGAAAGAAGAAGAAATATCCGGAGGCCAAGATCACTGAACTCAAGAAGGACGAATCCGCCAATCCAAGGCATGTTTGGAAAACAAAAGAGGTGCACACATCACAGTCTCCGCCTCCAGAGTCATCTAGTGCACCCGAGGAATGAACAAGAAGGAGAGTCCCCTCCGAGGACTTAAATTCAAGGAGCCTTCGCCGAAAGGTAAATCGGTAGTTATCTTTTATTTTCCTTCTTACATTTAGTTCAAACCTTTAATTTCTTTCATACTTAAAATTCAGAAAACTAAAAGTTAGATTAAATAAAACTTGAGAGTTAGTTTAATTTTGAAATTTGACAAAAGTTGGGACTATAAGGGGGTCGGCCGACCACCCATATACATCCAAACATGGCTTAGTTAATTAGCAAACCTTTACAAACCTTTATAAAATAAAAAGAAAAAAATGGAGGAATAGGGGATCGGCCGACCACCCTAAGTGACCCATGCTCATCCATCTTTTCCTCTCCACCATCCTTTGTCCAAGAATCTCATGATTTGAGTAGTGGACTCCCAAAAATACAGATTCTTGCTTTGGGAGACATCTCTTTTATCTTGTCATGCTTTAAACTACATCAATCACTTTGAGCATGGCACATCCTTGTCTCCCATTACTCCATGTCCAAAGTGGGGAATCATGACACCCATCACTTCCACTTTGTCATGATTTGAAAAAGAAAACACATCAATCACATTCCATCAAAGCATGACATACCTTTGTCCCCCACTACTCTTTGTTTAAAGAGGAGAATCTTGACCACTTTAGCTCAGCTTTTGATCACATCTTTCACCTTTCACCAAACACTAGAAAAAGCATGAGTGGAATCTCTACTTTAAAGGGATGGACGACCACTTTGTGTCACCTCCTTCTCTTTCTTTTGCTTTGTGTAAGGCATCCACTAAACATGTGATCATGGCACCCAAGGGCATGCCCAAGGGGTGGTCGGCCGACCACTCCATGGCACCCCCTTGGTGCCACTACCTTCCCCTATAAAACCCCATGCAAGGAGAGCTCATTCCCTCACACCTCAACAAGAATTCAGTTCTAGATCAAGCATCTCCTTGCCTTGCTCTTTCCTCTCTACATTCAAGAGAAGTTCTTAGCTCTCAAAGAGAAGTAGTGTTGCTCTCACTAAGTCCACAAGAAGATCTCTTGTCCTCATCAAGATTCTCTTAGCTCAAACTTCTCCCCACAAGGCAAACTAGAAATCCACTCCACATACACATACCCCTTTCTAGTCTTGCTCTTGTGTCCCTCTTCCTCTCTAGAAGATGAAGAACCCATTGACATCCGCATTCAAGAAGATGAAGCAAGCTATGAGTGGGAGCTCATCCCGACGCTCCCACCAATCCGAGGATACTTCCCAAAGAAGAACAAGGGAAGGTTCGGCCCGATACACATGGGAGAACCTCCAAACCGAAGAACACCCTCAGGAGGAGGAAGTACCAACAGAGGTACCACATGTCGAGGCAATATTCGTACCCCCGATGACAACCTATGATCATCAAAGCGGACTCTGGTTCAACCCACTAGAGTATCAGAGGTACCTTTCTCTTCGGGATCGATATTTTGAGCACACATGGATTTTGCATCCAAGACTTCTCTCCAACGCAAGTATGACCACCGAATTTGAAACTATCTTTACCTCTATGTGTTGGTCTAGTTTTTGGCAAATAGAAGAGTTTGGAATTGAGTTTCTTACCGCAGAATTTCTAAGCTCTCTCCAAATCTCTAATGTTGGAATTTCCTTTCACATGTTTAATCAAAACCATAGTCTATATTGGAGTCATCTTAGTGCTACTCTTGGTTTTGAAAATACATGTGTGATAGATTTAAACCCTGCCATGCGTAGTTTTAACAAGAGGAAATTTTGGTTCTCTATCTCTGCTTTAAAAGATTGCTCAAATGACTTTGGATGAAAATTCATAATCCTACTCTTCGTTTCATACATCTTTGAATGAAAATGACTTTGTTTCCTGGAAGTAATGCTAACTTGATAAGTGACATGGAATTAAAATTACTTTATGCCATGGTCAACAAAATTCAAATCTCTCCTGTGAAATATTTAGTGGAATTTTGGCAAAGTTCAATTGAGAGTAATGTATCTATTCAATTCACTTCTTTAATTACTCGTATTGCCAAATCCATGAACCTGCTAGATGGCACAAACCCCTTTGTTTACATCTCTGCTCCATTAGCTATGATTTCTGAAGAATATCTTAAGCATGCTCATGTTCAAATGCTAAAAAGAGATGTCAATGGTGATTTAAAAATGATTTACAATGGCCATACAATTGAGGTGCCTCTTCCAAATAGGCAACTTCAATTGTATAGGACCCACAAGCTAACCCTTGATTTAGATCAAGGAATTGGGCAAAGAGATTTTGCAGGCTCAAACAGGAGAGCTCAGGAGGGGCTACACTCTGTTCATCTTGAGCAAGGTGGTCCTTCCCGAGGAGCTGTTGGTGAGGAGGAAGATGATGCATCTTCTGATCCTATGAACACTTCCAGTGGCATGCCACCTCGCCCATCACGCCCGCAACAACCACGAGCATCCTTCTCGTCTACACGAGAAAGGGGGCATCGTGGGTTGCGGCAAGAGTTCGATCACCTCACCAACACCCTGGGTGAGTTGCATGTTGAGCACGATGAAACAACATGCATCGTCCAGCAAACCGCCGAGAACATTCAAGCAATGCAAGAAGAACAACAGCGGTATTGGGACTTTTGGCGGCAACAACATCCACATCCGCCACATCATTAAGCAAAAGACAAGCTTGGGGGAGGTTCCCTCCCCCCACTAAGGTAAGATTTTAATTTCAGCATTTATATTTATGCATTGTCTTGCTTATCTTAGGTTTGCATTTAAAATCTGCCTATGACAAAATAAAATAAAAAGACTTTCTCTACTCTCACATATTCCATGAAAATTTAATATCTCCTATGGAAATGGTGAATAGTTGCTCTGCTAAGTGTTTCTTTAGAACTTAGTTTACAACTTGGTACTTCTTTAAGTATGGATTACTTGGCTTGAAAAGAAACCACCATGAACCTCAAACTTTGTGGGTTGCAAATGCCGTAACTAAGTCTAAGTTGTTGTCAGACATGATATGACAAGATAAGAGCTGCTATAATATTGTTCTAAGCAAGAATGACTATCGGAGTTTTATTTTTTAAAATGATAAAAACAATTTTTGTTCCTCAATGGTGACAGTTCCTACCAAAGCCATACATGCTCTTTCATGATTTAAGCTTTCTACATAAGCTGCTTGCTTTGTGTTGAGTTTGGTCAAGTTTTGTGACCCTTGTTGAGAGATTTATCATGCCCCCAAGATCAAGATCACGTACACGCCACATATACATGCTGCTTCTACACTAGAAGTACGCAAAAACATGCCTTACATTCCCACATAGTTCATACTCCATGTTCTAAGTAGAAAAACTCTCTCTAGTTGTTGCTAGTAAATGAGACATAGACTATGCAAAATTATGAAAATTTCAAGGGCATTCTAAAGTCCTAATCTTTATGAGCATTTCAAAGCTCTCTTAAAAAATGACATGAATGAGCATCTTCAAAGCTCATAGAAAAATTAAACAGATAGCTATGTCTCAAAATAATTTTAGGAAAGAGAGATCATCCACAAATAGGAGTATTGATCATCTGCCATGTTTCCACACACTTGCACATCTTGATCTAAGAGTATGACTCTTCTCTCCTTGGATCCGAAATTTGACTTTACAATATATGCAAGTTAAGTTTGCTACATCTTTGATCCCTACATATAGCTCCACATAAGCTTTAGAGATAGGATGAAAGAAGGCAAACTTTGATATATGCCTCAGTGAGGAATCATACACCTTATGAGTGACTCGAGAGTACCATTTTGAGGACCACTAAGTCTTTCTTTTACAAAATCTTGAAACCTCCGATATGAAACTTGTGAAAGATTAAGAAAACTAGCGCTCAAGTCAAGTTGTTCTATCTCTCAACCTCTCAAGACAAAGGATAAAGCTATAAGCCCCATGGAGGACTAAGGTAATATGGGTGAGTCTTTATTGCTAACTTTTCCATTCAAAAGAGAAGTATGATTGTTGTAGACTTGGTACTCTTGAAATATGAAGCATAGTAGCAACTCCTGATCCACCGAGCTAAGTTCAATTGTTTGCTCGGGACGAGCAAAAGTTAAGCTTGGGGGATCTTGTTGGCGCAAATTATGACCATCTTTTACATAGCTAAAATGTTGCCACCAATCCAAGGATCAAGGATAAACAAACACATCATGAGCATACTTTATCAAATAACTAGTTCCACATGTCCATGAGTGTTTGAGTGCAAATGGAGCAAAGGAGAGCCAGTTGGGCCCACATAGGGGGTCGACCGACCACCCTATGGGCCCACCATGCTCTCCCCTCTCGGCCATGATCCAAGAGAGGCACTCTAGAGTGGAATCCATCCATTGGATCACTCTGTGTTTCCTCTCAACGGCTCGCAATCAAAGCACATGGATCCATGGGCCCACACCAAAGAGATAAACGTGACAACCAACTCAGAACCAACAAATAGCACCAATGAAAAGTGGGGCTAGCCTCAGGACAGCAGAGGTGGGCCAGAACCCCCAAGGGGGGGTTCGGCCGAACCACAATTAGGCCCAAACATACCCCACTCAGTCCCTGACTAGTGGGACCTCATCCAAGGAGGCAAGGGAGGGACCACTGGCCATAGGGGGTTCGGCCGAACCACCCCAAGGTCGGTTGGGTCCCCCCCAACTGCCATACCTCTCCCCCACGTGTTGGATCACAACCATCCATGCCTTGGTCGGTTTCAAGGTAGGTTGGATCCAAGGGTGGAGAATGGAAGGCCCTGGATCGCTGATGTGGCGCCGGAGTAGCCCCTACTCTACCTCCTACTATAAATAGAGGGTCACACCCCCCTCTCTAATCATGAAGAAGAAGCCTACAAGCTCTATTCCTTAGATTGTTCTAGGAGTTAGTCTAGTGTGGGAGTTAGAGTTGAGTCGAGCTGTGCTCGGGATTTCCGGAGTCGTCTTCTGGAGAGTCTAGTATAGCTCTTGTATCTTTCCTTCTTTGTAAGACTTTATCTTATTCAATATATATCTGTCTCTTTACTTTACTTAGTATTTACTTTGAGCATTTCTATACTAGATATAGTCTTGCTATATGCTTTTGCTCTTTAATAGCCTTCACACCCATAGTCTGTGATCCTTGTGACCTTTCCCGTATGCGATCATTGCCTGTCATAGGGTGCTTTGATTATAGATCGTAGTCAAAGTAGTAAGTTGTGTGTAAGCGTGGTGCTTATACATCATCTTATCCTTGGTTATCGCTTGCTGCACGGATTGTTTATGGTAGCTAGCAAGAGGTGACAGCCTTGTCTAGTCTTTGTATTCCACCACGTGTTCTTAGGCAAGTTCTTAAAAGGTAAGGCCCCCATAAGAAGAGGGCGCGTTCCGGTAGGAGTTTTGTCCTCCTACTGATCTATCCCCTCGCCTAGCATACTTGTATTGAGGAGGCAAACTATAGTGTCTAGACTAGTTATTTAGCTAAGTATATTGAAGTAAAGTGAAGTACATAGGAGTCCCTTTTCTCTTCTCGTTGTCCTCCCACCTAGCTAGTCTCTCAGGTCTGTTCTAAGTATCTTTTATCGTAGCTTCTTCATTCATCAATTCCTTCCTATCACATTTATCGTTTACCCTTCTATACTAGTTGGTACTAAAGTTGAGGTGCTCTCTAGGATCTCTATCCAATTATCATTTCTAGCAAGGCTTTCCTTTGAGATAATATAAATTATGATACCTTGGAATACTCCTTGGTGAAGTGCTATAGCGATATAATCTGTGCGCTTGCGGATTTATCCAATAGTCATAAGGAATACCAAGAGTAACCGAGTAGGATTAGAGTAACCTCGGCCAGTTTCTAGACTATAAAGGGTTGGTGAGGGCATAACCCAAAAAAGAATCCCTACATACTACACAACACCCGATACACAGAGCGACACACAATACCTTGTATTACGATCAAGAGAAATAAGAGACGATTCAACTGGACGTAAGGTTATTACTCGAGCTTGTCGAGGTCTTGAACCAGTATAAAACGTGTGTCCCTGCGTATCCAACGACCAAAGTTTCACTATTCGCCGAGGCATGAACTACTGTCTTGGGTAACCCTGTGGCAGGCTATCGGTGGTAAAACATCGACAGCGACGGATGACCATAGACCACCTTGAAGGGAGTAGCTCGGAGGGCCATGTGGTAGGAGGAGTTGTAGCAGTATTCCTCCTATGCTAGCCAGTCCAATGAGCGGGGACGATCACCGGTGGACCAACAGAGGTACATGGCGATGACCTTTTAGACAACCTCAGACTGACCATTCCTCAGAGGATGGAAAGCCGTGGAGCTTCACACCTACAAGATTAAAATGGTCACGCCACAAGTTGCTAGTGAAGACGGGGTCGCAGTCGTTGACGATGGAGTTAGGGATGTCGTGCAGGCGCATGACGCCCTCGATGAAGGTGTGCACTACTAAACCCGCAGTGTAGGGGTGGCTGAGGGCGATGAAGTGCGCGTATTTGGAGAACCGGTCCACCACTGTTAGGATAACCGACTTGCCATGGACCTTCAGAAGCCCCTAAATGAAATCCATGGATATGTCAGCCCACACCTGAGAAGGCACGTTGAGGGGTTGTAGTAGGTTGGACGGCTGTGTGGTCGGAATCTCGTTCAGCTAGCATATGTCGTAGGAGCAGACAAAGTCCTGGACGATTGCATAGTCACTAGGAATGTAGTAGTCCTATCGAAGGCGAACTAGGATCTTCTAGACACCCTCCTGGCTCATCGTGTGTGCCAATAGCACCACTTGGTGACAAAGATCCCCGTGAACAGGGACAAACACCCGCTTTCCATGGCGGAGTAGGCCGTCAGCAGCGGACCAGGGGGCCAAGTGTCGACGAAATATGCATCGCAGTCTACCTAGGGGTTACCCCACGGTAGTAGATTGTTAGGCGGAGGTGAGGCGACGGCGATCAAGCGTAACACAGAGAGCGTAGACACGGCGGTTTATACAGGTTCGGGCCGACAAACCGCCGTAATACCCTACGTCCTGTGTTCTGGTGGCTAGGTTGATCTTGTATATCAGGTTACAAGATCTGTAGATGATCTAAGAGAGGTTATCTAGGGGGTCCCCTGTCCCTCCTTATATATGCCGAAGGAATAGGGTTACAAGTAAAGTAGCTAATATGGTACTATTCGTGCGATGCACGTCGTGTGACGTACATCTACGTCTTGTGGGTCGGCCCACCTCCTGGTCAGGAGGCCCATATAGGTCCCTGGGGATATGCCAAGGTAATATCCCCAACAAGTCCCCGAGCACGTTATATCCTTCTGGCGAGTTGTCCTGAAGCCTTCGAGGAGATGCAACCTGGTCGCCTTTCTTTATCAGCATTGTCGAGGATCTTCGACCACGTGGCCCGATCAGGATGTAGTCCGGAGAAGCTTTCTGACCAGGTCGAACTGGTCGGAACCATCAGAGCTTGGTTAGCGAGCAGGTCGCTTCGTCGTAGGTCTGCAACTGCTTGTCGGAAGGATGTGACGTGCTAGAGAAAAGTTTGGAAAGAACTTCTTCTTGGTGAATTGTATCCCCTTGGAGCTTGCAAGGCTATAAGGAACAACAAGGTCCTAGTAGAAGCCTGTACAAGTCCATCTTTGGCGCTTGTCGAAGCAAAAAGCAAATACATTCACCGCGAGGTGAAGTGTAGCCCCTTAGTCCCCGAGCATGATAGTAGGTGTTGTAGACACGTGGTGCCAAGCTATAGAGCATATTGTTACTGGCGCAGTCCCCGAGACTACAGGTATAGCATGCCCATCAAGCCCCTCCGACGAGCTACCCAAAATCAGCACCCTGATCCGGATAGCATGGAGCAACTTGATGGCACACCAACTCAACCATCAGGTTCTGGTTGACGACGAAGGTGAGTCGTAAACGAGGTCGGCGAGAGTCATGACGAGTCAGCGACAAGGAGCGACGAGGTCGGCATGAACCGTGGCGAGGAGCAACGAAGTCGGTATAAACCATGACGAGGAGCGACGAAGTCGGTGTGAACCGTGACGAGGAGCGACGAAGTCGGCGTGAACTGTGATGAGTCGGCGATGAGGAGCGACGAAGTCGGCGTGAACCGTGACGATGAACGATGAAGTCAGTGTGAACCATGACGAGTTGATGACGAGGGCAGTCCCCGAGACTGTAGTTGGCGATGGAAGTGCTCGTAGGGGATGTCGACATGCTCGTTGCGGGACAGCGGTATATTGTATCTCGGATACAAGTATTCAGACGTGTAAGTGAAAACTACAAAGCTATAATATATCCGGGGCGGTGAGCTTTGGTTTCACTTGTATGTCCTGTCGTGCCTACTAAGTCGTGAGCCGTAGCGATCAATCGTTTTGCCTTGGGTCTCAAATGGTCCAGGTCGTAGGGCTAGCGCCACTTCACGCGTAGGATATATAAGGACTCCCAAGGTGGAACGCTGCTAGCAATCCGCGGCGCAGAGGGCGAACACCTCATGCACGCTTTAGATGATACCAGTGACAGGTCCTTTTTTCGAGAGGATCAATCGTGGCGTGACTAGGGCCTGTGGAGATCGTTCCTGCAGACGCTGGACGCAAAGCCATGCTGCTTGTAGAGTCATTGATTGTACCGTGGTCGTATACAGATTCTGGGCGCATAGCCTCATGGCTCCCGACCTAACTGACAGCGCCCGGTTGATGGGGAAGTATCACTTAGGAGGTCTATCAACGTGGTCGTAGGCTTAGGGTAGCTACTTCTATTCACTATGACCCGTTGATAGACCAACTTCGGGAGCTTTCTGGTTATGGCCAGGCTGTTTGGAGAACGCCGCGATGTGTTTGGAGAGGTCGTCGAACACTATGGGAGTGTTTTGGAGAGGTCGCCGAACGCCATATGCATTTTGCAGAAGTCGCCGGATATCATGACGATGGACGTCGACGAGGTCGGAGACGAGGGTTGTGGTGTGTTATTTGATGAGGGATGACGAGGATGGTGACGAGTCGACGATGAGGCTAGCTTCGCAGCGAACCATGGTGATGAGGGATGACGAGGTCATCGGTGAGGTGAGTCATGGTGACGAGGTTGGCGTCGAAGAACAACGAAGGCCGTCAATGGGATGGAGGTGGGATCGACGAGGGACTGCTGATGGGATCGACGGTGAGGAGCGACGAGCGACCGCCGACGGGACTGACGGTGAGGAGCAACAAGGGCCACCAACGTGGTCGCCAGCGAAGAACGACGAGGGACGCCAACAGGGTCGGCGGCGAAGGACGATGAGGGCCGCCAACGGCGGGATTGGTGACGATGGCTGCTAACGAGGATCGACGGTGGAGCGCGATCGGCGACACCAAATAAATCCGATTTGAACTTGTTTGATGGTGTGTTGTCGTCGTGATCGAGCAAACGACGTGGCTCGGGCGACTTGCTGACGTGGTTTGCGTGGTAGCTTGGACATCTTGATCTGGCCGAACAAGGTTGATCCTGTCCTGAAGACGTGGAGAAGCAGCAACGAATCTGCGTAGTCGTTTGAGTAATTCCGTGTCGTTTGAGCATAAGGCCATCACCTCACTCGTGCTTGTTCGTCGTTGTACGTGATTTAGCAACGATTTAGATGCCCTTTTGACTCACAGATTCTTGCCAGCAAGATGCGGACCCCCAATGATGTAGAACGATGAAAAGTACGTTCGGATTCCTGGGAAAAATAATTACGTGCGTATGTAGATACCCAGATACATGGTATATATCATATGATATTAGATTAGAAAATGAATACGGAGTGTTGACTTAGCTTCCTAGTCAAAACGAGGTCGGCGGTGAGGCGCGATCGCTGGGGGTCGACGAGGGGTGATGAGAGTCGTGGCGCGCCATGGACGAGGGACGGCGAGGGACGATGACGAGATCGGCGGCGAAGGTCGTCGGCGAGGGCTGCTGACGAGGTTGATGACGAGGTCGGCGATGAGGCTAGCAACAAGGCGAGCCATGGTGAGTTGATGACGATCTCCAAGGCAAGGACGTTGATGTCGGTGGTCCAGATCGTAGATCCAATCTGGTCATGACGAGGGACGACGAGGGAAGCGGCAAGTCGACGACGAGGGTCGTTGACGAGTCATGGCGATGCGGTTGGCGACGAAGAACGACGAGGGCCACAACAGTGGTCGACGGTGAAAAAATGACGAGGACTGTCGACGAAATCAGCGGCGAAAGACGACGAGGGCCACCAATGTGATCCGCAGCGAAGGACGACGAGGGACGCCAACGGCGTTGGCGGCGAAGAACGACGAGGCCCACCAACGTTGTCGGCGGTGAAGAACGACGAGGGCCGCCAACGGCGTCGGCAACGAAGAACGTCGACGGCCAAGAACAACGAGGGCCACCAACGGGATTGGTGGCGGTGCGGTCGGCGAGGGCCATCAACATGGTCGACGACGAAGAACGACGAGGCCGACCAACGGGATTGGTAGCGGCGTGGTCAGCGAGGGCCGCCAACGGCGTCGACGGAGAAGAACGGCGAGGGCCGCCAACGTGGTCGGCGGCGAAGAACGATAAGGGCCGCCGACGGGGCCGACGGCGAGGGGCGACGAAGAGAGCCATGGCGAGTTGATGACGATCTCCGAGGCAAGGACGATGCCGCCGCCGATCCAGATCATAGATCCGATCTGGTCACGATGAGGGACGACGAGATCGGCTGCAGCGAACCGTTGGCGAGGGCGATGACGAGGGGACGTCGATGAGATCCGTCGATGAGGGCCGTCGACGGGGAAGATGATCGCTTGACGAGTCATGACATCGTTGTAGACACCCCCTACCTGGCGCGCCAACT
Organism: Microstegium vimineum; assembly: GCA_022036555.1. Lineage (NCBI taxonomy): Eukaryota > Viridiplantae > Streptophyta > Magnoliopsida > Poales > Poaceae > Microstegium > Microstegium vimineum. Next base: position 21,221,498 of record CM039128.1, on the reverse strand, counting down.
GTCGATGAAATATACGTCGCAGTCTACCTAGGGGGTACCCCACGGTAGTAGATTGTTAGGTGGAGGTGTGGCGACGGCGATCAAGCGTAACACAGAGAGCGTAGACACGACGGTTTATACAGGTTCGGATCGGCATACCGCCGTAATACCCTACGTCCTGTGTTCTGGTGGCTAGATTGATCTCAAATATCAGGTTACAAGATCTGTAGATGATCTGGAAGAGGTTATCTGGGGGGTCCCCTGTCCCTCCTTATATATGCTGAAGGAATAGGGTTACAAGTAAAGTAGCCAATATGGTACTATTCGTGTGGTGCACGTCGTGTGTCGTACGTCTACGTCTTGTGGGTCGGCCCACCTCCTGGTCGGGAGGCCCATATAAGTCCCTAGGGATATGCCGAGGTAATATCCCCAACACCAAGAGCCATGTTGGCGACCTGTTGGAGTAGGTCCCACTCCTCCTAGTCCTCGGCCGTCACAGCTCGAATGTCATTGTAGAGGGCAAACAAGGGACCAGTCAGGGTGCAGACGGTGGAGGCGTCCTCGTCGCGGTGAGAAAGCGCATCGGCCGCCGCATTGAGGCGCCCTGGCCAATATTCAACGGAGAAGTGAAACCCGAACATCTTGCTGATCCACTAATGTTTGGGAATTGTTGACACTCGTTGGTCGAGAAGAAACTTCAAACTATAGTGGTCGGTGTGGACGAGGAAGTGACAACACCATAGGTATGACCGCTAGTGTCGAGCAGCTTGGACCAACCAAATGAGCTAGCGCTCGTAGGCCGCCAATTTGACGTGGCGGACAACGAGCGGTCTGATGAAGAACACCAGGGGTCCTGTCCCCTGGTGTAGAATAGCACCAAAGCGAGCGCCTGATGCATTGCAGTCGACCTCAAATTGCTGCTCGAAGTCCGACATTTGCAGCACCGGCATCGAGGACAGGGCGCTCTTGGGGCCCATGAAGGCCTCGGCGGCCTCATCGCCTAGGATCACATGGCTATGTAAGGAAGATTCCGGAAGTACAAAAACTAGAGCAGCGTGACGTTAGGCCTCAAATAAGAGATTGGCAGCCCAGATCAGCAAACTACCTACTAGCAAGGGGGGCACAATACAATACTGACGGGGTCCTCCAGAAGATTTCATCGTTAACTGAGGAAGTGAATAGATGTAACCGCAAGTCCGTTAGAGAAAATTACGTGCTCACACAGGCACTTGAAAACAAGGAGCACCCCGGTCACAGTAGAGGAGCCAGAATGGTTCCTTAGGAGAAAACATTCGAAGGTGAATCTGCTACCTATAGGAGCCGGGTGAGGGCTAGAACCCAAAGATAAGAAGAGCTCCAAATGTTTTGAAAGGAAATCAAAGATAGCATGGAAGCACAGATAGCTGCTCAAGTTGATGCACGAGTTATGACAACTATGCAATCCATGTGTTCGACTCAACCGCAACAAGTCCTAACTTTCAATAGCCCAGTGCCCAAGGGTTGGAGTAGTTGTGGCTCAACCCCTATGCCTGACGAAGAAGAGGTCAATGCTCCTCATCCGGTGGACAACATCAAAGAACCTGTTAATGTCAGGTTGTACATCCGTCAGCAGTGGACAAAAGATAAGGTGGTGGTTGGACAAGCATTTCCAAGAAGAGACAACATCATTCATGGCAAGCCAATGCCACTCGCGTATGTCAGGGTCGGCATTGATAAGATCTTGGATAAGAAGTACAATAATATACACATTGATTTCCCAGTGGAGGAAGATAGGCCACGTCTAGCTCACAACTTGGGCACTCATGTAGCTTGGCGCAAATGCTTCATCAAGCTGGATGAGCAGCCATCTTCGGATGACGAGAATGATAGCGAATCATCGACATCACCACCGCCAAGAGGTTACTCTCCTTTGCAAGATCCTGGTTCTCCCTCTCCTGCCTCAAAAGAGAAGACAACACCTCCTCCACCACCAAAGGAGAGCACACCTCCTCCACCGCTAAAGGAGAAGATTACTCCTCCACCGCCAAAGGAGAAAACACCTCCTCCTCCACCAAAGTCCAAAGGAGTGGGATCTTGACCTAGCGCTAGATCAGGTTCGACCTCACAACACAAGAGATCATCAACTTTGGTTGGTAATGCTCCCCAGACAAGTAAAAAGAAGAAGATGGATGCTAGCATTACGGGTAAGATGATGGACCTGGCTGAGGAGCCTCCAAGCAAGGAAGCCAAACTTGTCTTCTTTAACCGAATAGCCAGTAGACCTAAGTGGTTAGCATAGACCCAATTTGAAAGGCAAAACGACAGTGAGAGTAATCAAACCAGAGCTAGAGAAATACACACCAAAGATTTGCTAGAGATACAGAACTTGGCCAACATGGACATATCCATGGAGAGGGCCACTGAGTTGTATTATGGAATGAAAGAATTTGAAACAGCCACTGTCGCATACAAGTATTCAAGAGGCAAGCCTTTGGTTGCCACCGAACAAGAGATTTTCCAACATACATGCGATAGTTCCATGATTATTACATCGTGGATACTGCCAGCGAAGACTATGTCTGTTTTAAAAGTTTGCATCCCTCTCAGACTGATTTTTAATCATCCTATAGAAATGGTGCATACTATTTATTATGAAGACCTTTTTCAGCTCTTCCAACGACGCTCACTCGATACGTAGATTTTGATGTTATGAACTATGTAAGTACCGTACCATAATAATGTTATAATAAACTATGTGATCTACATTTGAATATATCCTATGTTTATTATGTAGGAGTATGGAAAAATGGTGCCTAAAGAGTCAACAGAGCAATATAGACATGCGAACACATGGTGGATAAGTACCCATGTAGTTCAATTTTGTGATGAGTGATTGTCCAACACTTGAGCGTTTCAGTTTGAGTGACTTACTTCTAACCTCTGTGAAAGCAAATGTGTGCCTGTCTATCAGCTTGTGGTGTGCAGGTGCTATGCCTAGTGACAGTGGTCAATGGCGTGGAGAAGGTCGAGTAGCGGCTTGCCGTGCCGATGGACTGAGAGAGGTGAAGGGCGGAAGCGGGGCTCGGACTGAGGGACCATGGGCGCTGACGGACTAGCTATGGTGGATAGTACTTGGCAGTAGGGAGTGCGAGAAGACATGGAGGTAGACCGAGTTGACCAAGTCAAGACGGCGGACAAGCGGGTCGAGCGGAGGCTCGTGGGAATCGAAGTCCGACCGGGCGAGGACAATGTGGCTCGAGTCAAGTGGTTTGGTGGTTTGGGCCTCAAAACCATCCGAGGATGGTTTCCGAGTTTGGACCTTGAAACTCGGGGTTCGGTAGTTGAGCCCAAAGCTATCGGTGGTGGGTTTGGGCCTCAAAACCTAGGCGGAGCTTCCGAGGAAGCGGGGATGGCACATGGAAAATCCTAGAGGTTGCGTCGAGGAGACGGCAACTCCTGGCAGGAAGCGGGGTCGTCCATTCAAAACGAGGAAGATATTTTCCAGAGCTTGGACCGCAATGCTTAGGCTAGGTAGTTCACTCATGTATCTAGGGGGTCTTTTCGAAATAGCCAAGGCCCTGTTAAATAGGGGATGAAGGGGTATCCTCATACCACCTCTTGAACTCTAATCACTTGCAACACTTCTCTCTCTCTAACCTCTCTCTAGTTCATGAGGGCCCTAGGTTGATTTCACCAACCTTTGTAAGAATTCGCGAACCTTTTGGTGGGAATCGAAGGCCTTACCCTCCGTTAGCCATGGCGGCTTTGATTACTTGATCGTGTCTCGTGTTTTTGCTTGTGTTCTTCGTTTTTGCTTTTGCTCTCTCTCTTTCCCGAGATACATTCTCTTTGTAGGGAGTAGTTCTTGCAAATCCGTTTGAATCAAGTTCTTGGTACTCGTGAGGAGCAACTTTGCACCGAAGGAATTTTCCTAAAACCTCACGAGCACACAGATCGGGCGTTCTCTTTGCCGTGTTCTTCGTTCTTGACCTCTTCTCCCCAAATCCTTGTTGCCCTCTAATCCCCACCAAATTGAGCGATGGTTTCTTCGGTATAGCTCCTACCAAGCACTAGAATCATGCCTACCAAGTTGGGTTGCTAGTGGAGAACATTTGGTCGAGATTTCGGAAGATTTGGCGGAGTAGAATCTATTTTTCGCGGGTACATCGTTTCTGCGTAAGAGTGTCGGACCACCCTCCGGACCACTCTGCTTTTGAGCTCCGGACTATGCCGCATTGGTCCGGAGGTCCTATTGAGGGAGTCAGCCACGCATCGGACCAATGCGCTTAGTCCGACGGTGCCGTCCGACGGTGCCGTCCGACAGTCTGGTCCGGAGGTTGGGTACTTACTACGTGATTTCGGCTGGGTCAGGGAAGGGCGTCGGACCCTTGCTCCTTGGTCCGGAGCAGCGCCAGACTAGTCCGAAGTATCTAGTCCGGAGGTCAGGCGCTCACTGTGTTCTTTGGTAAGGCCGAGGGTATCCGTCGGACCAGTCTTCGGACTACCCTCCGGACCACTATCCATTGGTCCGGAGGTCCTGCCTGAATTGGTCCGGAGCCCTTCTGTTGTTTGTTGTTTTCTCCTTTCGAGTTGCAGTTTGATTCTCCGTCTTTGTAACTAGCTCTGTTGTGTTCCTAAGACATCTCCTAGAACATCCACCCACTTGCGGGTCGTGAGCCTAGTTCGTGCTTTGGGTTGTGTTTGGGACAAGGGTCAAGATCTTCCGAAAGGAATTTTTATTTGGCTCCCATTTAACCCCCTCTGGTCGCCGTTTCCGGTCCTTCAAGACTTCTTGGACCCCATATTTGTAAATGAGACAACATGCACCGCCAGTCTTCAAGATGACTTTGTATGAAGAAGTTAGAAGATTGAGTTTGAAAGTATGTTCAAAAACAGAAAAACAAACGTACTCCTACCCTACAACTGTGAGTATGTGTTCTTGACCCTTATTTTAGTGTTTCTTTTCTTGATATGATATTCAATAACATGGACTTTGTGATTGCAACAACCATTAAATCCTCGTAGATATAAATCTTCAAGATTCAATTATCGAGGTATGGGACTCAAGGAAAAAGTCGCTTTCTCTTATTGACCCCCTAGTCAAAATGTTGAATAAGTAAGTGAACCCAATATTACAACACTTTATAATTACATAGGATATTGTAATGTCCTCAGCCTTCACACTTCATTTACATTATCACATAGAATGAAGGAATTGTCTGATTGGAAAGATCTGGATAGCAAGATGCAAAAGAAAAGGAGAGCCCCATTTAGAGTGAAGTATATGCAGGATCTTAAGACCCTAGATCAACCAATGGGGAACAACGAATGCGGGTTCTATGTGATGTGGGCAATGCTTTCCTACCTTGGCGCAAAACAGAAATAGGAGATGACATGGTATGTAGGCCTCCCATTTTCTATTGTTTTGTCTTATGTATGTGCATCTTAATATCATCTTGCTTCAATCAAAGTGCAAAGAAAACTATCACAAAATGTTGCTAGATTTTGAGATAAGAGAAATTAAAGACGAGATAGCAAAGTTTATGATGGACGAGATATTGTCTAAGAAAGGATCCTTCTCCATTGCGAGGACTAAGAAGTTCAAGGCGTGATACGGAAGAGTTCGCATCGATAGACTATTGTAATGCGACTCTTAATTGGATACTTAAAGTTTTGTTTTGGGACTTTTGTAATATAAATGTTGATGGATTTGTATTGTCGCTGGTCCACAACCACCTTCACATTAATATCAAATTGTTCGATAGCAACCACCTCCACCTCCGCGACCTCCCACCTCACCACCTCCACCCTAAACCCTAAACCCCAAATGAAAATAGAACAATTAATAAAATGCAAATTGTTAAAATTATATCACTACCGGTTCAAATAAAACCGGCAATGATATAAACTATACACAACCGATCGGTTAAAAGAACCGACAGTGATGGCTCAAGTATTAATGCTGGTTTGTAATACAAACCGACAATGATACTTGAGCCATCACTTCTGATTTGACATAACCGGCAGTGATGTGATTAACTCATCACTGCCGAGTTTCTTATGGTGGTTCAAAATCCGTCAATGAAGGGGGGTTTTGAACCGCATGTGATGTGCTACTATGGTGTTGTGTTGCTAGCTACTAGATTTGTTTAGGCTAGGCTTTCTCTAGTACTAATAATCATTTTTCCTAGTATTGTGTTATCGAAGGAAATTGTTATACCCTCCCATCTAGTATAAGGTCATGAGTTTGAATATTGAGAATGATTTAATTTTTTGTTTTTTGGGGGGGGGGGTTCTAGGAGTGACTAGAAATGATTAAGAGAGCCTGACTCGTCCCAATCAAAGCGGTGTCAATGTAGCCCTACAAAACCATTTGGGGGAAAATTATTAGATGTTTTAAGGGCTATAGTTTGGGTTTTATAGTTGAAAGGGGCTACGTGGTCAACCTTTGATATATATGTTAGCTGGTTAAGTAAACTTTTTTCTACTATTTGCTGACTCACTACCATGTTAGTACCCACATTATATAACATGTTAGAAAATACCTCTTTCAAAACCACCTTAGGGGGTGTCACACCCGGTTTTAAGAACAAAACCAGGCTCGCCATATGTGTGCCCAGGAAGTCCACACATACAACAACAGAATAGTAAAATATCAGAATCAATGTTATATAGTGGAAAACATATTTATATTAAAACTTACGTCAGAGTATAGCGGAACAATTACTAAACTTCTCTTCAGACTTCAACTTCAAGCTTCAACTTCACTGGGACTTGTTGACTGGGGGTTGCATACGCCTAGCACTCCTGAGCAAACTCACTATTCCATCTTCTGTTACCCATCCGGGATTTTTATCCAATGTATTGAAAAGTAAAGCAAGCGTAAGTACATGTCATACTCAACAATATAACACAGGGTTATGAAGCTCAAAAGGCTGGCACTAGCTTACTGTGGTTGCTTTTACGTTCATCAAGTTTTAACCGTAATTAGCTTTAGTTATGCTTAACCCAGTTGATAACCACATGATCATTAATGAAACCACCTTTTATCTCATAACTCCAAACTTATCATTATAAGTAGTTATAACAACATGAGAAACTAACACTGTGAGTTTTCCGAGCCGCTTGTGACCGTGAGCACGGCTATCATGATAGATTTACACTCTGCAGAGGTTACGCACTTTACCCACAAGCCGTGTTGCCCTTTCGCCCGAGGTGATCAACCTCTTAACCCACTTCCAAGGAAGGTCGCCAGGGTACACTACGAAGTCTTTCAAAAGCTCTTTCTAGCATGTAGAGGACCCTAGGGACCCAATACAAAGGGGTATATGGGACACCCCGATGCTACCACCCGCAGCGGTTCCCACACAAGCTATACCCCATAACCAGCTCGACAAAGGTGTCTTTCACGAACCACAAGCATGCTAGTCCAAACTTCATACTTAACTAAAGTCAGAGCCATATAGCACTCATGGATGCATTTAAGTCCCAGCTTTTGCCCTACAGTGTGGTCCAATTCCATGTTGCTATAAAAGCCAATTTTAAATCAACGTTGCATATATCATTAATCAATATTCATCTCATAATTCATTATTGTAGAGCATAGCAAGGCTACCCACATGCATAGATCCCATTGGTGGCAAGGAAAAAAAGATAACAAGCTATGATATAGATCTATGTAGGAATCAAGTTAAGGCACATGCATCATGACTAAATTGATTATGGTGAATGGGTAACAATGATGGTCCCATGCTATACTTGCCTTAAACACTTGCTCAACTCTCACACCATCAGCTTCAGGTCATCACCTTCCGATGTTCAACGCTCATAAGCGATTCTCCTTCTACTCGTAGAAAACACCACACATAGACAACATACAAGTAAACAAAAGAGACAACTAAGAACATCACACCAAACAAGAGAAACACGATACTAAAGAGACCTCAGTACTACGGTCAAAAGAACGCAAGAAACGCCGATAACGGAGCTATCGTTAAAACAAACATCTATCGGGAGATCTAATATATTATTATAAAATAAAGACATGCATTCTTGATTTATTTTAGTTAAATAAAACTATGTGAGAGTGATTAATAACATATAAGTTATATCATAAAATAATTCAAAGGCTCAATAAGAACTACTCATATTCCATTTATAATGTTGTCACGTAACTTCAATCAAGTTAAGCATTTGTATTTGCAAAAGAAAAGATATATATGGAAACATCTAAACAGGTTTATCATTTAGGAAATATGTTTAAACTAGGAATGTATAATTAAAAGTACATTTAAGTTAACAATTAAGCATATTTCATCTTATAAACGTTCTCACATAAGTTATTAAGCAAGTTAAATTTTATCTTTACAAAAGAGAATATGCATGTGAGAGCATATAATCAAAATATAGGATGTATGTTTAAACTAATCAAATTATATTTTAGAAGCATATTAATATTAGCAATTACTCATATTAATATTTCTATACAAAAGATCAGAGTATAAAACACCTATTTAGATTTAGTTACTGAACTAGTTGCAACCATATTTAATCAATTTAATATTTAATAACTATATATAGAAGAGCATGTGGCATGAAGCATATAAAATTAATATTTGCATATAGAACATCAAAATATAAAACCTATATTGATTGTGGCTATATTAGTCAAATTAACATTTAGCATTATATGGAAAAAGCATATGACCCGATAAACATTACCACTAACATAAGGATTATGCAATCACGATTGGACGCAACTTCATTGGTGCAAAAAGATATTAAACTTAAATTGATTTTAATTAATTAGAAATCTATTGAATAAACATTAACTAAATAAATATTCCAATTAACGAAAAATTATATTTAGATTACATGAAAACCATTAAGACTACTGCATAGAGGGCGACGACACGAATCTAACGCAACTAGAACGGAGGGAAATGGAATTAAAACGATTATACGGTGGAGATTATACCGTAGGATGACAATCTTGTAATTACCATCTTCTTGTTTCTCTGCAGGTAACAGATCGTGGCCTCCATGGCCACTTAGACTGCTCGTCGTGCACAGAAAAAAGGGAGCAGGGGCCTCGGCCAGGGCCTGTGGCTGGCCAGCGGTGGGGAAGCCCTCTTGGCCAGAGCCAAAAGCGCACGCAGGAGCACGGCGGGCAACGGTGCCAGGACTGCTCGGCCAACCAGCAGACCGGCGGCGGCGCTGCTTGCTGCACAGGCATGCGGGTTGATGGGGAAGCATCGTGGCTAGGGCCCACGGACGCGGCACATCACAGGTGGCGGCCGGGTGGCACACGCTAACCAGAGAGGACAAAGGAATTCTGGCCATGGAAGCTTCTTGCCGGTAAAGTTCACCGGAAACAAATAACGACGGGACATAGTCAAAGGTGATGGATCGGATAAAAGAATAGCACCAGAAAAGCTCGCCGGAGAGTTCGCCGGAGTTGACCGCCAATGATATGATAGGAAGAGAGAAAACTATAATTTACTACACGAGAGATTTTCCAAACTAGGGGCTCCCCTTGCGGTAGTTGTGGGTGCTTTGGCTAAGAAGCTGATAGATATGTATAGGGAGAAAAACTCTCTACATATTCATCAACCGGTGATATGATACTATTTGATGGCGCACCTCCATGTTTACTAACGGGCCAAAATTAATCATTAAAGCCCTTTAGTAAATAAATACATGAGCCTTTGAGATCTATTAGCATTATTGCACATGGGCTTTGTGGGCTCATGGAAAATTGGAATGTTTATTATTTATTTTCGGATTTAATTAATTTCTAGATTAAAATAATTCTAGAAAAGTCTAGAATTGGTATTTAAGCCACGAAATATATTCCAAAAGTTCCAAAAATTCTGGGGAAAATTCCTGGGGACACTTTGGAAACTTAAGAACCCAAATAAAGTATTTGAAGCTCATGAAGAAGTATTTTGAAGCATATAAAAATTAGAATATGCTCATAGATAAATAGGAAAAAGATCCGGAAAAAGCCAGAAAAATTCCCGAAAGGAATTTAGAGACATATCGACGAATGATGAACTCAAGAGACAAAGGGTCTTGGGAATGTCCAAAACAAAGATTAAGATCGAGAGAGCGAGAATTTGATTATAGAAAAAGATAGAGACAAACCGGAGACCGAATAAACGACTTACTAAACGCATTTTAAAAACTTTACACACTCACATGCACCAAGACAAGCAACAAACAACCACCACAACAATTAAAGCCTATCAAATTGATTTAGAAAAGTTTATAAAATCACTTTTCCTATACTAAATTCGTGCAAACTCAAACTAATCCTTAAAATTTTTATATCAATATAGAAATCATTTATTTTATTTAGTGTTTTCGAAGCACAATCCAAAATTGGAAATTTTGGAGTGTGACAGGGGGTCATTTAGATGATTTGCAAAACCACCTAGTTTTATAAGTGAAGGGTAAAGTAGATAATCGTCAATAGCTAAGTGGTTAAGTAGTCAATTTTCTATTGATTATATAGTACTATCTCTGTCCCTAAAAAAATAGATTCAAGATTTGTCTTAATTAAGTTAATTTTTTAACTTTGACCAAATTTTTAGAAAATAAATATTAAAATTTATGATATTAAATTAGTATCATTAAATTTACCACAAAATATATTTTCACATGGTGCCCATTTTATGTCATAGATGTTATTTTTTTATAAGATTATTCAAAGTTTAAAAAATTTGACTGACACATATTCTAGAAATTAATTTATTCAGGGACAGAGTGAGTATAGACTATTAGTTTCACAGCAATTAAAAAAAATCATCACCGTTCCTTGACAAGGATGCCAGAATTTGCACTTTAACAAGGAAAGACCTATACAGCATGCTGCCATGCCAATGTACTTTTTTCTTGAGATGTTTTAGTCTAAGCTGATGAAAAAAAAAGATTTGTTTCTCAATCACACAAAATGTTTAAACATTTTTGTACTAACATAGAGAAAAAAAATTAATGCAACACGTCTTATTGGTGTTCTAGGGGTAGGAGTGTACGACATGGATGTTCGGATCCTCTCTAATGCACTGAAAAATTATGCGGTTACATTGAACACTGAACAACCCAAAGACTTGTACACATATGAATCATGATATATATTCAATCCTCTCATGCCCACTTAGGTGAGTTGTTTCGAACACATGGTTGATATTTGTCTATGATATTGAGTTTGGTGATGAGTGATTGCTCAACATGTGAGTAGTTCAGCTTAAGTGTGTTTCACTAACCTTGCTGCAAAAGCAAAAAATGTGCTTGTTTATCGGCTTGTGGTGTGCAGGTGTCGAGTCTGGAGACGGTAGTCAATGACGAGGTGAAGGTCGAGTAAAGGCGTGTCGTGCCGACGGACTGAGAGCTGAGAGCGGTGACCGGCGGACGTGAGGCCCGGACCGACGGACCGGAGGGCCGGAGGACTAGCCGTGGTGGCAGGCACTTGACATCGACAAGTGCGAGAAGACATGGAGTAGACCGTGTTGACCAAGTCAAAACGGCGAGCGAGCGAGTCGAGCGGGAAGACTCACGAGGACTTGGCGCCCTGTGTTGACAGTCGTTAGCGTCAACTTTTTATGCAATTATCAATATGATAATTGGATCAATCACATATAAAATGTAGAAATATAGGGCTTTATCTAACAAATTCTACGAGTTTTGGTGTTTCATTATTTTTCAGGAACTATTCCAGAAAAGAGCAATAAAGGGAATCAAATCAGAGAAGATATCGAATAAATCCTGCGGAGATATAGTCGCTAATCAACTCACGGAGGATCCCGCAGACACCGGAGCGAAGCGGGGCCCCAAACCCCACCTTGTGGGGCCGACCGGCATGGGGTGGGGCCGGGAGGCACCCCCTGGGCCCACTTGCCACTGTCTTTTGGAAGCTACCTCCACCGCCTTTGAAGATTAATTTGAGCTCTACCTTAAGTCAGTTTGATCCAACGGCTGTCGTGCACCCCACCAGACTAAAAATAGAGGGCAGACCCCCCTGGAGGCATCTCATCTTAGTTCATTTGGAGATCCATTCAGTTTAACTCATAGGAGATCTAGTCATCCAAAGTCATAAACATTAGTTTATCTAGAGTTCTTCTAGTTCATAGCATAACTTAGTTAGATCAAGAGTAGAGGAAGTCAAGAGGACTCCCGATGTGGTCAAGAGATTGGAGTCTGGTACAGTTCTTATTCTCTTATTCTCTTTTATTATTTATCTACAGTTGTATGATATTTATAGTCAACACTATTCTTCATTAATATGTTCTTGTTTACTTTGTTCATTGTCTACGTTAACATATCTATTATAGTTAGTTTGTTATTGAGTTCATGCACATGTTCGTATAGCGCTCGTCTATTTGATCATATGGCGGGTGGTAGGCAGTATGTAGGCGTGGTGCTTAGATACAATGCTTATCTGCGGATGCCCCCATCTGTGCTAGGTCATGGGGTAGATTGTGAACGTAACAGGTCCATTGAGTCCTTTGTAGGCCTCCCCCGTGCAGTGGTTTGATAGGGAAGAATTGTCAGGTTGAGGGTATCTTGTTATATCTGAGGTTTCTGAACTCAACTCATCTTGTTCACGGCTCTATTGTGGTTGGGAACATTGGTAGTATTACTTAACAATGATTACTAGACGTACTTGCACTAACTAGCGTAGCTTTGACGGTAGCTAGAATACTTAGAAGTTATTTCTTTATTACTTGTATTGGATGACGCTTGTGTAGTGACTAGAATGCTCTAGAAACTTTACCCTTATTATTATTATTATTATTATTATTATTATTATTATTATTATTATTATTATTATTATTATTATGACGATGACCGATCTATTTACCCTATATCATCTATATTTATCATGCGACTTACCCCTGTTTAAGAGTAGAGATCATTGGTGGTTAAATCCCTTCATTCATTTCATATGCTTGTTATCAATACTATAGATTATTTAGTTTTAACTAGACCTTCCCAGTGGTAGAATATAAATGACAACCTGGTAATACTCTAGGTAAAATGCTACAATAGTATATTTAATCTGTCTTCTTGCACAATCATTAGTTCTTATTTATTTTTGCCTAGTCATACATAAAATATAATAATTCATAAATACCATAAAATATTCCTAGCTCTATAATTAGAGATGACAGCCTAGTTCCATGCTTTGGAGTATAAGGTAAAAGATAAGTGGCTAGTTGCTAAAGACAAGTTAATTACATACAATGCAGTTTTTGGCGACATTGGTATGATCTATGTTCTTGGTGATGTCATTAAGAAATGTCAACACCCGACCTAACGAAGACGCGGTAGCATGTGTCAAGCAGTTTGATGGTTTGGGCCTCAAAACTATCGAAGGACGGTTTCCGAGTTTGGGACTCAAAACTCGGGGTTTGGTGGTTGAGGCTAAAACCTTGCCGAAGAAAATCCTGAAAAACCTTGCTGGAAGGGCGATGGACGCTAACAGAGGGTGACGGACGCTGTCCGACGGGCGATGGACGCGAGTCCGACAGGAGCGTCCGACGATAAAAAAAACAGCCCGAAACAACCCCAGGCGATGGACGCTTGGCTAGGGGAAGGGCAGCGTCCGACGGGATGATTTTCAGCGTCCGTCGGGATCGTCCGACGCCCTTGAAAACTGCACAGTGAACCCGAAAATCGTTTTCTCTCCTCCAAATCTTCCCAAAACTCAACCAAATGATCTCGAACTGCAACCAAATTTTGTAGGCATGATCCTTGTGAAGTTGGGGAGCTATCCCGAAGAAATCATCGCTCAATTTCGAAAGGATAAACAGGAACACTTGGATTTGGGGGAGAAAAGGCAAAACAAAGAACGCCGCAAAGAAATCGCCCGATCTACGCACTCGTAAGGTTTGAGGTGAATTCCTTCAGTGCAAAGATGCTCCTCACGAATCCGAACAACTTGGTTCAAGTGGATTTTGCAAAGCTACTCTCAACAAAGAGAATTCAACTCGGAAAAAATAGAGAGGAAAAGAAAAACGCAAAGAACACAAGCAACTGGGGAGACTCGATCAAGAAACTAACCATGCCATGGCACTCGGAGAGTCGGGCCTCCGATTCGCACCAAAAGATTCAAGTTCTTACAGAGGTTGGTGAAATCAACCTAGGGATCTCATGAACTAGAGAGAGGGTAGAGAGAGAGAGAGTTGGGGCAAAGTATTAGGGTTCCAGGGATAGGATGAGGGATACCCCTTCACCCCCTACTTATCGGGCTTTGGCTATTTCCCAAAGACCCCCCTAGGTACATTGAGTGAACTACCTAGCCTAAGCATTGCAGTCCAAGCTCCGGACAATATCTCCCGCATTTTGAATGGACGGCCCCGCTTCCTACCGGGAGTTGCCATCGCCTCGACGCAACCTCCAGGATTCCGCCACGTGCCATCCCCGCTTCCTCAGAAGCTCCACCTAGATTTTGAGGCCCAAAACCAGGAAACCCGCCACCAGTAGCTTTGGGCTCAACTATCGAACCTCCCAAACTCGAAAACCGTCCACCGATGGTTTTGAGGCCCAAACAACCAAACCACTCAACTCGAGCCACCTTGTCCTCGCCCGGTCAGACTCCGAGTCCCATGAGCCTCCGCTCGACCCGCTCGTCCACCGTCTTGACTCGGTCGACTCGGGCTACCTCCATGTCTTCTCACACTCTCCGGTGCCAAGTACTAGCCACCACAGCTATTCCGCCGGTGTCGACGAAATATGCATCGCAGTCTACCTATGGGGTACCCCACGGTACTAGATTGTTAGGCAGAGGTGTGGCGACGGTGATCAAGCGTAACACCGAGAGCGTAGACACGGTGATTTAGACAGGTTCGGGCCGTTAAACCGCCGTAATACCCTGCGTCCTGTGTTCTGGTGGCTAGATTGATCTCGTATATCAGATTACAAGATCTATAGACGATCTGAGAGAGGTTATCTAGGGTTTTTTGAGGGGGTCCCTGCTCGCCTTATATAGTTGGGGAGCAGGGTTACAATTTCCATATCCTAACAGATTACGATTGGTTCCCTATGGCAAGGGATCCGAGCCTATCTACTAGGATCTTCCTTGGCAAACAAGTCTTCTTAGGAGTCCTTAGCGATCACGATGGTTGGTCGCATGCCGCAAGGCCTCGTAGGCTGGGCCGTCTCCTAGTCGGCAGGCCGAAGAAGGTCCCTAGGGATATGCCAAGGTTATATCCCCAACAAGTCCCCGAGCACGTTATATTCTTCTGGCGAGCCCGTGCCGTCATCCTGAGAGGCGTCCGGCTGTTCGCCATCATGTGGGGGTGGTCGTCGTAGAGCCCCGACCAGCATGGCTGGTCAAAGTGCTGCTCGGAGAGGTCTCCCGACCAGGTCGATCTGGTCGAGAACATCGTAACTTGGCGTGCGAGCTGGTCACCTTGCCTGATGCTGCGGCTGCTTGCTGGAAGAATGTGACGTGCTGAAGAAGAAAAAACTTTTGAAAGGTCTTTCCCTAATGAAGTGTACCCACTTAGGCTTTGCAAAAACCGCACATTAAAACAGTAGAGCTTTGCTTATGAACAAGATCAGTACATTCACCGCAAGGTGAAGTGTACCCACTTAGTCCCGAGCATGGTAGTAGGTGAAGTATGCATGTGGTGCCATGCTTTATAAAGTAGTGAAAGAAGTATATAAATAGAGATTGGAGCATAAATTTGCAAAAACGACTGCGAATACCTATAGCCCCGAGCCTGATGTGAGTAGCGAGTAGCTTCTTGCATCAAGATTAAGTATCTAGAAAATAAAGTATTGAAATAATAGTTTAATGATAAACGACTGCGAATACTCGTGGTCCCCAAGCCTAATGGAAGGAGCTCGGAGAGATTCTTGTATCGGGGTCTTTTGGTTTTTATTCGCATTCCCCGGGTGTTGTCCTTCCAGGCGTTGTTCTCTGGTGCCCTGGTCACAATCTCCGAGCCTTGCTTGATGTGGAGCTGGACGAAGTCCCCAAGCCTGGTCGGGAATGCAACTAACGCTGAAGGTAGCAGTCGGTATTGACGGAGTCCCCGAGCGTGTTTGTGCCTGTAGATCTGTCGACCGTGTCGGCCAGGTTGCTGTAGCTATATTTTCTTCCTGAAAAAATAACAAAGGTGCGTGTCCAGTCCCCGGGACTGTAGCATTGGTAATATTGCACAGAAAGATTATTGGTCGTAAATCATGTAATTGACTGTAGGCGAAAGTTTATGGAAGGGGTGGTAAATGGGCCGAAACAACCGGTGAGGACAGCGGCCCAAGTCACGGTGCAGAAAGTGGGCATGGTGGTTTCTTGTTTGATCTACGTGGTTTCCCAAAAACCCTGGAATGGGAAGCGTTGCGCCCTAAGGCATAAGAGGGGACGGCGGCGGCGGTTTCCACATCTTTGGCTCCCGTTGAGGCGTTATTCCTCAATCCACTTTTCTCGTGATCTGTGACCTATTGCAATCTTAGTTCATCGTCGTCTTACCCTGTCGATGGCTCCTTAGAAGAGGCCGAGTACTCGCGCATCGATGAAGAAGGGGGGAAAAGCTTCGAAGATGGTGGATGTGTTTCCGGATTGGGCCGAGCATTGGACCAAATGTACTTTGAAGGAGGAGGATATTCAGCTTCTTGTTACCACTGGTATTCTTCAGGATAAGTCTCTTGTGGATTGGAGGGCGGCGACTGGTGTGGAGTTCCCGACTCCTAACACTGGTGAGATTGTCGTCTTTGAGTCCTTCTTTTGGCGTGGATTTGGGGTTCTGGTTCATCCTTTTCTTCGCGATCTCTTGGAGTATTACAAGATTGCGTTATGCAACCTCCATCCCAACTCAGTATTGCATGTCTCCGTTTTAGTGCATTTTTGTTAGGCGTATCTGGGGATCGAGCCGCATTTCGAGTTGTTTCGTTATTTCTTCCGGCTCAAGCGGAATGGGACCGCCACATCGCGGATTGTTGGCTCTGTATATCTTCAGCTTCGGGAGGGTATGGTGGATGTGTACATTGCTACTCTATTGCCTCCGAAGGTTCCAGAGTACAAGTCTCGTTGGTTCTATGTCCCTCAGGAGGAGCCATGTGAGCGTGGCGATCCGGCAGAGATCCTAGTGTCACAACCTAGCTAGTCGGCAACTCCTTCGAAGGCGGCGATGGACCAGGTGAAGGATCTACTAATGTTGATGGACCTGTCGTGGATTGATGGTTTTTTGGTTGGTTGGAATTTTGTGATGAGACGCTACCAGCCTTGTAAGAACAGGGTTCATCCTGCCTTTCTTTACACTGGTCGTAGTGACCCTACCCGCGAAGTGCCCCAAAGGTTGCAGCAGGAAGAAGGATTTGATCATGTTGCTGTAATTTTTTTATCTTTCCTTGCCCTATCTGAAGAAATCACGGGATGCGTTTCGTGCTGGGCTGCCTCCGCCGTCGGTGAGTTTTGATTTTTCCTTTGTAGCGATCATCTAATTTTTGGTCCCTTTTGGTGGTTTTACTCAAATCTTCTTGGTCAGGATCATACGGTCTTTGTTTCCTGAGTTCCGTCGGCGGAGTGGCCCCTCGGTGTGGACCAGTCAAGGACTGTGGAGGATATACTTGGTGGAGGTGGTCGTGAGTCTTCCGACGAGGGTGTGGCGCATAGGCCCTTGGATAAGAAACGCCGAGTACATGGCGATCGTGTCGGAAAGCGCCCGACTGATGCGCCCCGTAAAAAGATGAAGCCGTCAGTGAGGACTGGGGGCGAGTTTGTTATAAACGAGGGCGCCGCCCATCTGAATTTCTCGATGTCTGATTCGTCTGACGAGGGATTGGGTGGGGGTGATGTGCCGACCATGAGCTTGGACAGAGAGGGGTGTTCGCGCTCGGGTCCCAAGGTGGCTGACTGTGATTTCTTTGGAGTGGGGCATCCGACTGCGTCGTCGGAGCGTCCGCATACGGGTGCTTCATCAGGCTTCGGAGAGGGGGTTCCGAGTCGACGATTCGTGAAGGGTCGTCGGAAGTCATATCTGTGAGTGCTTCACTTTTGTCTGGGTCTTGGTTGCTTGTGTCAGTTCGCTTATAATGTTGCTTTTGATAGAGTGCCGGATTCCGAGGATCCGGTGGAGTCTCGTGACAACGGGTCGGATGTCGCTGGGGGAGCGTGTGGCGGCTCAGGGAGAGGTAGTGCCCCTGCATCAGCCGATCCCCCAACTTGTGAGGAGAATCCTGCTTCGAGTGAGGGGGCTGTGTTTGGTGATGGTGCTGATGGCTCTGGGGCTCAAGATGTAGAGCCAGCTTGTGATTTTATGCCGGAGTCATCATCATTTTTGGCGCCGGATCCAGGGCCGGAGATGAGGAAGAGGTCGGCGATGGTGTATGGGGAGCCGGAGGTAGTGGAGGAGATTCCTCGTGCCAAAAATGAGCCGAAGGTGACTCCATTTCATACTTTTCGTCGTGATGGTGATGACTTTGTTGTTGTCGAGGATGACGAGGTTGAGGAGGAAGTGGCTGCCCTCCTTAGCGATGCTAGCGATCTGCTCGGACGATTCAAGGTAGCTTCAGACTCTTGGCTTAGTTGTGCGTTGTCTCTGTGCTTCTTCTATATAGCTTGTTGTTGTGTCGTTGTAGGGGTTGTTTGAGTCCTGGAGGGAGCGTAAGATGATGGCCGACATGCTTGCGAAGCTGTCCTCTGAGAATGAGCGTCGTCGTGGTGACGTTGCTCGTGTCGAGGGTCAGTTTGCAGGGCTGGAGGAAAGTTTGGACATGGCACACCGGTGCTCGGAAGTGTTAAGAGCTATAGTCCGAGACCGAGAGCGGGAGACCAGCGAGCTTCAATCGCTCGTTGACGATCTTCGCGTTCGTAAGTCTTCGTTCTCCGTGGCTTTGAATGTTGGTGTCTTGTCTTTGTGATAATTTTTTCTTGCTTGTCGCGTAGAATTGCTTGATGCTCAAAAGGCAAAACGCCCCACGGAGGAGAGGGCTGATGCTGCCGAGCGAGAGATGTACAAGATGCGGGAGATGCACAAAGGTATCATTTCGCTGCCTATTGTTACTTTTGAATGGCTTCCTTACTTGGTGTTTGCTACTTCCACAGTTCACTGGGACAATGTTCGTCTTCAATTTGTAGACCTGCAGGCGAAAGTGGGTTCCTATTATGACAACTTTTGGTCGCTAGCACGTGAGATCGCTTCTGTGGTAAGGTGTGTTGATGGTTGGGAGCTCATTCCTGAACCCGCTGGCCGGGTGACCATGGAGAGTGTGTTAGCGGGGGTTCACGGCCTGTGGGGCAGACTTCAAGTGTTTACGACTTCGGCGGCGCAGAGTGCGGCTGCTCATGGCATGGCTATGTTGCAATCTCATTATCCAAAGATCAAGCTTGGTCGCGTGGAGACCGGGTTCGCATCAGGGACATCGGATGAGGATGCAGACCGTTTGGAGGTGGCTTCCGATCGTGTCGCGGAAGTTGTATCTAAAGATGTTGATTTGTTCTCTACTGGACAGCGGTAGTTTGTATCGTGGATACATTAATTTGGGTGTGTAAGTGAAAACTACAAAGCTGTAAGATATCCGGGCGGTGAGCTTTTGTTTCACTTGTATGCCCTGTCGTGCCTCCTGAGTCGTGAGCCGTAGCGATGAATCGTTCGGCCTCGGGTTCCCCGTGGCCCAGATCGTAGAGCTCAAAGCTACTTCACGCGTATGTACCATGGAGATTACCAGGGGGGTAAGCTCCTAGCAACCCGAGACGCAGAGGGCGAACAACTCATGCACGCTTAAGGTGGTGCTAGGGACAGAACCCTTTTCCGAGAGGCTCGATCGTGGCGTGACTAGGGCCTATGGAGACCGTTCCTGCAGACGTTGGGCGCAAAGCCATGCTGTTTGTAGAGTCTTCGACCGTACCGTGGTCGTATATAGATTCTAGGCGCACATCCTCATGGCCTACAACTCAGGTGATGTCTCCTTTGATAGAGATGCATCATCTGAGAGGCCTATCAACATGATCATAGCGCATAGGGTAGCTAATTCTATGCGTTATGAAGTTGATAGACCAGATTTGAAGGTTTCCAGTTCTGGCCAGGCTGTTTGGAGAACGCCGTGATGCGTTTGGAGAGGTCGTCGAAACACTGTGTGAGTGTTTTGGAGAGGTCGTCGAACGTCGTATATTCCTTGCTAGACATCGGGTCGCCATGGATGTTTTGTTGGAGTTGGGGTATGTATAAAATACAAAGAAGAACATATCTCTTTATTTATTCATCGGGGATAACCAGTACAAACTTTATTGGACCTCTTCAAGTGCCCAAACTACTTGTGTTGCCCATCACGTGGATATTCACGTGTGTTTTCGAGGTAGGTCGACGTTGGTTGTTAATGCTTATATTTCCTTCGGCCTGTTGGCCGTGGGGTTGTCAGTAGTGCTAGAGCTGTATTTGTCGTTGGGGTGGGGCCTCGCAGTGGCGTTTATTGTTTGCTGTTCACACTCGTATGTGACTTTTAGATCGGTGTGGAGGCTGAGGATGCCTTGTTGCGTTGGTATTTTGAGCACCATATAGGTGTAATGTGGTGCTGCCATAAGTTTTGCGAGTTACGATCGGCCGAGGATTGCATGGTAAGTTGTTTGGAAGTCCGCGATGATGAAGTTGATATTCTCGATTCTGAAGTGATTCTGGTCGCCAAGTTGTACCAGGAGCGTAATTTGTCCTACTGGTGTGGATGCCTTGTCTGGGACTATACCCTAGAAAGGGAAGTTTGCCAGTAGGAGGTCCTTCTTTGAATAATCGAGCTGGCGGAATGCGTCGGCGACGATGATGTTTAATGCGCTGCCACCATCGACTAGCACCTTCCTGAAGCGGCACGTGGCATTGGTTGGGTCGATGATGAGTGGGAATCGACCAGGGTACCTGTAATCCGTCCACTCGTCTTCCGCTGAGAAGCTAATAGTCTGCTCTGACAAGTCTAGGTACCGGGCGTTGGCCAAATCATCATCTTTGGTGATGACTGAGTAAATGTCCTTGCGAACTTGACGACGTCACCTTTCTCCTTCAGTAACCATGCTGCCCCTGAAGATGGAGTACGTTGTTGAAGGTGGTCGGAACTTGGGTGCCGCTGGATCTCGGTCTTCGCCCTTGCTGGAGTCGTCCTTCCTTGCTCTCTTGTCGCCTTTTTGTCTTATCGCCGCCTCTAGGAGATCGCACTCGCGCATAGAGTGTCTAGAGTCCCTGTGTATGGGACATGGGCCATCAAGGATCTTTTCATAACTAGCGTCATAGTCTATTCCTGGTCTGGCGCTTGAGTTGGCGAAGCAGTGGTCGTTTCGCCTGTAATCGTGCCTCTGTGAGTGGCGCTCGGAGTTGCCGGACCGGTAGTTCCGTTGATAACCATCTCTTCCATCGCTGAGGTGGTCTGGTCGGCGGTCTTTGTCCCTTTTGCGTTCCGGGGAATAGAAGTGGCATCGCCCACCCTTCCAGCTTCGCGCGGTGTCGTCTTGGTTGGTGTGGGGGATTTCTGCCGAATTATTACTGAGCTCGTCAGCCGATGGATCGCTGGAGAAGATGGGAATCGCCTCCGTCTCGTTATCACGGGGGGTGCTGCCGCCCGAGGCTTGGAGAATCATCCTCCCGAAGCCTGGGGGCACTCTGTGAAGTCACTGGTCGACCTGGAGGGATCAGGTGTTTCAGGCCTCCCAGAATCGACCGATCCTGAAGAGGTCGTGCCAACGAGGGATACTGCCTGGTCGGAGTCGTCGGAGATCGGGGAGATGATGACGGTGTTCACGATGGGTGCTGGGTGAATATGGTCGGAGATCAGTCGATGCGTTTGGAGCTGGGAGACAACAGCCTGATTACCAAGCCCATAGGGCATAATTCGGGAGGGGCGTGATGAGGACATCACCACGCTGGACACGTCTACGTCATCGTCTTCTCCAAGTTGCAACTCATCTCCAACTCAGCTGCCACGTCGACTTCGACGCTATTTCGGAGTCCAGGACCAGCAAGGAGTAAAACGGACGCCCAGGATGCATACGCACTCCGTTTTCGATGATTCACCCACGGATGGAAAGCTAATTTCATAAGGAAACCAATGACGTTAGTTTGACGTCCAAATTACTTCTGACTCATCAGGAAACATAGAAACAAGTCAGCATCCAGAATCTGTTCTGGTGCTGCGTCACCTATTTTGGGCCAACTTGGCCATGTATCGCGAGTCGGGCCTTAAGCCCATGTTGGGGTGCCTCCCCCTGGTCGCCAACAACCCTAGGACGTCTCTCCCTTATATTCCATGTAGCCGCCACCATTGAGACTCAGGTTTTGTTTTAGAGTTTAGTTTTGCATCGAGAAACTTAATCGTTCATTGTAACTGTGTCGATTAGTCCTTTTACAGTGATCCAGGGCTCCTCGTTCTTGATCTCCTCCACTGTGTCAATTAGTCCTTTGGAACCGAGTTCTTGAACCCTCTATTGATATTCGCTTCAATCATATTTGCAATATCAGATTGCGTGTTTATACCTTCTTGCTTGTGTTCATCGATTCGCTTGTGGGAAAAGCCTTATTGGCGAGGTCAATCAAGTTGTGCTTGGTTGATAGCCAACGGAGCAGTGGTGTAACGGTTGCAGGGTTCAAATCGTGTCTGATTTGAAGCCAGATCGCCAACGTCGAGACCTCCATCAATCGAATTTATCGGTTACCTCACGGAAGATCGGGCCACTCCTCATCAATTGGTATCTGAGCTTTAGGTTTGCCGCGAGCTATACTCTCATTTGCCTTAGACTCATATGTGTTCATTACCTAGAGTCCACAAAAAGCCTAGAAAAAATTTCAATTTCCGCTGTCCTATCACCCTTTATTCCTTGCAATTTCGTTTTCAGATTTGCTTTGTTGAGTTTGTGTCCGTGGTTGAGTCTAGTTGCTGGTTTAGATTGTGTTTGTCATCGTAGTCAATGGCACCGTTGTTGTTCTTTGTTTCTGCCGCTATCCCATCCACCGTTCCCAAACAACAAGTCGAAGCCACCACATCACTCGACTTGCCACCGCTAGCCGCCTTGTGTGATCTCTCGCCGCCGCGCAAACCCTAGATAGGTTGCCAGCCGCTGTTCTTTTTGCCTGCATCGCAACCCTCTTACATCATTTGGCAAATACCTACTGCTGTTAGTCACAGGGACGCTTTGCCCTAACTGCTGCCGCCGCCGTCGCCGTCGCCGTCGTCTTGTTGTGTCATCCGAAAAACATAACTTGACATACCTTCGGTAAAACAGGCATAACTTTTCGTTCGTTTGTCAGAAAAATCTGAAAACAATTGTGGAGCTTCTTGACGCCATTTGGAGCCGACCCAAACTCACCTTTGGTCTGTTTGGTTTTGCCAAAATTGCCAAAAAAATCAGGAAAATAAAGAAAAAAAATTGTGAAAGTTTTGCACGCTTTTCACAGAACTTGCGAATTTTCTGTAGACCACATCCCACCTCAGTTGAAGGTGCCAATTTTTGTGGTTGCATCTCTTGTGATCCTTATTCAGAGAAAAATATAAAAAAATTAGTGAAAAATAAAAAAGTTTGATTCCTACTAGTGCCTTTTGGAAAAATCCGGGGAAATTCAGGAAAAAGGAAAAATCCGAGCTTTTGGCTTGTTCTGTGAGTTCTTTCCATCGTCCTTTGTTTCATCTTGTTGCGCTACGTCTAGATACGTCTTAGCCAGCAATTGTGATTTGTACTTTGGATACTTATTGAACTTAGCTAGATCTGCTTTCGTTATTTACTAATCCTTGCTGATCATAGTGTGCCTTCCCAAAGCTCCATATATACATCAGTTAGCACAGGTTCATCTTGAAACTGTTACCACGCTCAACAACCGATTGCTTCGCCAATTTGGTCTTGTTACTATTTGGCTTTGGTAAGAACACTTGCAAGACGGTGGTAAGTCGCTTGTGATTTTGCTTTCCACTTTCACCACCACCATCACCACTTGGTTCCTTTTAGTTGATAGGGATAATACTTTGGTGTTGTCTTTTTCTATCTTCTCACCATGGCAGGTTCTCCAACGGATTTCAATGAGTGCGTGTCCAAGGGCGAACTTACAACGTTCATGACTGAACAACGCAATCTTATGACCGAGCTGACGCGCAACGTGAACAATCTGGTCACCTGCATTGAGTAGGTTGGGCAACGCCGTCCACTTTCTCGTGATAATGATGAAGATGGAGATGTTTTTGATGATGGAGATACGGATGCTGACGGGGATGCACGCAACCGTCGCCACTACATCTTCAATCGTCGTGTTATGGGAGGTAATAATCATGGTAATAATGATCCTTTCACTAAAATTAAATTTGGCCTACCTCCTTTTGCTGGTAATATTGATCATGAGGCATACTTAGATTGGGAACTTGTTGTTCAACAAAAGTTTGATTCTCATAATGTACCTGCTGAGCATAGAGTTAGACTTGCTACTAGTGAGTTTACTAATTTTGCTTTGTTCTGGTGGAGTGATCTTTGCAATACTGGTAATGCTGCTGCTGTGCCTAAAACTTGGAATGTTTTAAAACAACGTATGAAATCTCGTTTTGTTCCTCCTTATTACCAATGTTATTTACGTTTGAAACTACAAACTTTAAAACAAGGTGATAAAGGCATAGAAGCATACTATCAAGAATTGATTATTGGTTTAGCACGTTGTGGTATAAATGAAGAGGATGATGATGCTAGTGCTAGATTCTTTGGTGGTTTAAATCCTGATATATAGAATATTCTTGATTATAAAGAATGGCACACTTTTTCCCAATTGTATCATCTTGCTATTAAGGCCGAACGAGAAGTACAGGGACGCACACAACAATAGCCTTTCAGGTCTAACACTGGGAGGAATTTTCAGCAACGCTTTACACCGGAGACGCCCAAGACATCAACACCTCCACACTCTTCCGGGGTAAGTAAATTTTCTAATGTGCAACTTCCAGAGTCGAAGAAAGGTGCCACGCCAGGTGCCTCCTCCTCTAGTGCTACAATCATTTGCCACCGTTGCAATGGCATGGGACATAAAATTGCGGAATGCCCCAGTCGTCACGCTTTCATTGCTACTGAGGATGGATATGTAAGTGCTAGTGATGTTGAAGATGATTTAGCCCTTGCTGCTAACCTTGCTGCCACGGGCGATCAAGACGAGGAGACAATTGATTCCGTGGCTGCCGCCGCAGGCTATCCTAGCCTTCTTGTGCAGCGTGTGCTGACTTCACGTGTGGGACATGAAGAAGAGATGAACATCCAGTGCCACAACTTGTTCCACATGTATCTCATTGTGCAGGGTTGTCGTGTTCTCACCATCATTGATAGCAGGAGTTAGCTTGGCTTAACCACTCGACAACATTTGCATCCATATAAACTTCAATGGTTCAATAATAGTGGACAGACGAAGGTAACTAAATCAGCCCGCATTAGATTTTTCATAGGCTCGTATCATGATACTGCTGATTTTGATATTGTACCTATGCAAGCTTGTTCAATTTTGTTAGGACGTCCATGGGAATTTGATACTGATGCTTTACACCATGGTAGAACTAATAAATACACTTTCATGCATAAGGAAAAGAAAATTACTTTGCTGCCTTTGTCTCCTACGGATATTGTTAAACATGCTTGAGAGATTAAAAATAAACCTCCGTTGAACATTGATAAAAATGGGATTAAGTTATCAGGAGGTGCTTTTCTTGCTACAACTTCTACTACTGCTGAGTTATGTGATAATCCTGATGCACCATGTCATACTATGTTTTGTCAACATATTATGCCTTGTGCATTGCCTGCTGTCACTAACCTTTTGCAGGAGTTCGTTGATGGGATGGAGTCGAGGACGACTCCAATTCTAGGAGGAGAGGATGATGAGGCCATAGCTATGATGGAGTCGAGGACGACTCCAATTCAATAAGGGGAGGATGATGAGGACATAACCACACTGGACACGTCTACATCATCGTCTTTTCTAAGTTGCAACTCATCTCCAACTCAGCTACCACGTCAACTTCGAGGCTGTTTCGGAGTCCAGGACCAGCAAGGAGTAAAACGGACGCCCAGGATGCATACGGACTCTGTTTTCAATGATTCACCCACGGATGGAAAGATAATTTCATAAGGAAAGCAATGACGTTGGTTTGACGTCCCAATTCCTTCTGAGTCATCGGTAAACGTCGAAACAAGTTAGCATCCAGAATCTGTTCCGGTGCTGCGTCACCTATTTTGGGCCAACTTAGCCATGTATCGCGAGTCGGGCCTTAAGCCCATGTTGGGGGCGCCTCCCCTGGTCACCACCAAACCTAAGATGTCTCTCCCTTATATTTCATGTAGCCATCTCCATTGAGACTCGGGTTTTGTTTTAGAGTTTAGTTTTCCATCGAGAAACTGAATCGTTCATTGTAACTGTGTCGATTAGTCCTTTTATAGTGATCTAGGGCCCTCGTTCTTGATCTCCTCCACCGTGTTGATTAGTCCTTTGGAACCGAGTTCTTGAACCCTCTATTGATATTGGCTTCAATCATATTTGCAATTTCAGATTGCGTGTTTATACCTTCTTGCTTGTGTTCTTCGATTCACTTGCAGGAAAAGCCTTATTGGCGAGGTCAATCAAGTTGTGCTTGGTTGATAACTAACGGAGCAGTGGTGTAATGGTTGCAGGGTTCGAATCGTGTCTGATTTGAAGCCGGATCGCCAACGTCGAGACCTCCATCAATCGAATTTATCGGTTACCTCACGGAAGATCGGGCCGCTCCTCATCAGGGCGAGTGTCCCTGGTCATCGTGACCATTGTCTTCGGTGGAGACCTACGGCGGCGTGGTTGGCGACCGTGGCGAACTAGAAGTCGGTGTCGCGCCGCCTAGATTAGGTCGATGCAGCTGATGATTCCGGTGTTGGCGCGATCGACGGCGCTGATCAGGTCGTCGATGTTGACATCTTTGCGCGGGTGGTACTGCGGTATGGCGGGACCACACGAAGATGGTGGTGAACTTACCCCGCGTGGCACGGATCCGATGGTCCAAGACATAGATCTGATATGGATCATGGTGTCGAGCGCTGGAAGGACCATCGAATTCGGGAAGGTGACCGCTTGACGGGCCATGAAGTCGATGCACACACCCCCTACCTGGCGCGCCAACTGGCGACGAAATATGCGTCGCCGTCTACCTAGGGGGTACCCCACAGTAGTAGATTGTTAGGCGGAGGTGTGGCGACGACGATCAAGTGTAATACAAAGAGCGTAGACACGGCGATTTAGACAGGTTCGGACCGGCAAACCACCGTAATACCCTACGTCATGTGTTCTGGTGGCTAGATTGATCTCGTATATCAGGTTACAAGATCTGTAGATGATCTAAGAGAGGTTATCTGGGGTTTTTTGAGGGAGGTCCCTGCTTGCCTTATATAGTCGGGGAGCAGGGTTACAATTTCCATATCCTAACAGATTACGATCGGTTCCCTGTGGCAAGGGATCCGAGCCTATCTACTAGGATCTTCCTTGGTGAACAAGTCTTCTTAGGAGTCCTTAGCAAGAACGACGGGCGGGTCGCGTGCCACAAGGCCTCATAGGCTGGGCCATCTCCTGGTCGGTAGGCCCAAGAAGGTCCCTGGGGATATGCCGAGGTTATATCCCCAACAGCCGGCGCCCATGGTCCCTCAGTCCTATCCCCGCTTCCGCCCTTCACCGCTCTCAGTCCATCGGCACGGCAAGCTTCTACTTGACCTTCTCCACGGCATTGACCACTGTCACTAGGCATAGCACCTGCACACCACAAGCCGATAGACAAACCGCTCAAGTGTTGGGCAATCACTCATCACAAAACTGAACTACATGGGTACTTACCCACCATGTATTCGCAATCTCCCCCTTGATGAGTGCATTGTCAACACGAGTGCATTTCAGATTTGAGCCACAAGGTAAAGCTCTCCAAATGACCAAAAAGCTGAGAAAGCCAAAACGGGGTCACTTGAGAGAAGCAAAGTGAATCCAAAACTTGGTTCCCCAAAGACATGGGCAACGGCTCGACACAACCAAGCAAAACAAAACTAGCCCCCAAGAAGAGGCAGAAAACGGGCTCAACACCGCTAGCAAAACAAGATACCAATTGAAGCCTACCAAAGATCAAGAAACCAAAAGGAAACACCAAGGGAACTCCAAAGATACCAATTAAAACACTTAACGTTCAAGAAGCACTCGAAACATGTCGGAGCCAACAAAGCAAGCTAGACCCTCCAGAAGAGGCAAAGGCTCAACACATCTAGCAAAAGCTCCCCCTGGGCAAAAGCACACTCAAGATACCAGATGAGCTCCTTCGGGGCAAAAGAAGCACACAAACTCCCCCTTGACCAAAGAAGCTCTAAACCAATTAAACCAATGAGATGCACTCTTTCTCCCCCTTGGAAGTCGATGGCTGAAAATGGAATGAAATGCACATCTCTCCCCCTTGTTGACACATGTAACTCATCAAACATCAACAACTCAAGATCCGGCTACAAATGCCATGAAATGCAAAACGAGTGCAAAAGCTTCATACTTAGAGCTAAGACAATGAATAGATGCTCTAAGTGATGTGATCCTGTGAGAATAGGAAAAGCTCTACGTGCCCAACAAAGACTCAAGTTGAGCTTAAGATCACGTTAGAAGCTATTTTAGAGAGCATATCATGTGAGAGCAGAGAAAGGGTATCACCTCCTAGAGACAACTAAACATGGCAAACAAGATAGGATCTATCTCAAAGCAATCTCATGTATAGAAAGTAGAACTATCCCTAGCAAAGTTCATACAACAAGCCAATGACCCAACTGAATGAATTTTCCAAATTTCAGAGTTTTGCAGCCAATTTTAGTTTTAGGCACATTACAAGTTGTATGCGAGTGGTTGTAAGCAAGGTGATTCCACTGCTTACCAACTGGGCGAAGTAAAAGGACTTGACACACCGGTTTTGGTCATACACGACACCGCTCAAGTATCAACCCATATGGGAAGCAGTCTCGAACACACGGTGAAGTGGTCACAATGCAGACCCAACTCGATCTTTCCAATTCACAAAATAGAGAGCAATTTCATTTTAGATATTAATCATGGTGCTCAAAGGTAGTGAATGAAACAATAAAGAGCCATAGTTACAAGCTATATACAAGATAGCCAAGAAGGATCTTCAAAAGCCTACACATGCTAGTGCCATTTCAGAGGTGACATGGGGAATTTGAATTCAGTTTTAAAGCTTTTCTAACTTAGCTATATTGCATATCGTATAGATCAAAAAGAGTCTAAGTTAGGCAACACCATAGACACATAAAGCACCTCAAACAGAGCATAGATTCATTATATTGGCTATAAGTATGAAGCTTAAAATGAACTATGTCACAAATGCAAATGAGATGCACAATGCATTGACACCAACTAACACTAACAAGACACCAATTTAGAAGAAGGACAAAGAAAAGACAAAAAGAACCAAAAATAACTATGAAACACAAAACTTTCCTCCTCTAAAAAGGAAAGCAAACACCCAACTCGCACTGAAGGCGAGAAAACACAGCTTGATCCAACGGTTTTGTAGGAATATCCGCAAGCTGGTTGTGGGTCTCGACATGCCGGAGGTCAAAGTCGCCCTTCTCAAATTGATCTCGCAAGAAATGAAAGCGGACCTCAATATTCTTGGTCTTTGAATGAAGCACGGGATTTTTGGCCACACTAATTGCACTCGTGCTATCACACAACAGAGGCACCTTAGTAAGCTCAAGACCGAAATCTCTCAAAGTGGCAATCATCCAAATCAACTGCGAGCAACAACTAGCCGCGGCAACGTACTGAGCTTCGCACATCGATTGTGCCATGCTAGACTGTTTGTGATAAGACCAAGAAACCAAAGAAGACCCGAGAAACTAACAAGTCCGAGAAGTGGACTTCCGATCAAGTCGGCAACCGACAAAGTCGGCGTCAGAATAACCGCAAAGAACAAGAGAGGAAGAGGTGGAGAACCAAAGACCAAATTCGGGAGTGAAGCGCAAGTACCTCATGATGCATTTCACCGCCTTCTTGTGCGAAGTCTGTGGGGATGCCTAAAAGCGTGCACACAA
Source organism: Microstegium vimineum (assembly GCA_022036555.1). Lineage (NCBI taxonomy): Eukaryota > Viridiplantae > Streptophyta > Magnoliopsida > Poales > Poaceae > Microstegium > Microstegium vimineum. The sequence goes on along the minus strand of CM039128.1, from coordinate 21,191,509 downwards.
ACAGACGACGAACTGAATGTCCGGCCGGGTCGCCGTCAGGTACAGAAGCGACCCGATCATGCTGCGGTACTCCGTCTGGTCCACCGCCTCTCCTTCCTCGTCCACATTCAAGGTAGTCGTAGTCGACATGGACGTAGAAAGAGGCATTGCCTCACCCATGTCAAACTTCTTCAAGATATCCTTCATGTACTTGCCTTAGTGCACAAACATCCCTTCTCGGGTTTGCTTGATTTGCAACCCGAGAAAGAAAGTCAACTCTCCCATCATGCTCATCTCAAATTCCCTGCTCATAAGATCTGCAAATTTGGCAACAAGAGCATGAGAAGAACCACCAAAGATGATATCATCCACATATATTTGGACAAGGAGAGTGTCTTTGCCTTGCTTGAGGAGAAACAACGTCTTATCTACCGATCCCATTTTAAAGCCCTTAGCAAGCAAAAAGGTTTTTAGCCTATCATACCATGCTCTAGGTGCTTGTTTCAAACCATACCAAGTTTTGTGAAGTTTAAAAACATGGTTTGGAAACTTGGGATTTTCAAAACCGGGAGGTTGTCTAACATACACTTCCTCCTCTATGTAGCCGTTTAAGAAAGCACTTTTAACGTCCATTTGAAAAAGTTTAAAACCCTTAGAAGCCGCAAAAGCTAGAAGGATTCTAATGGCTTCTAAATGAGCTACGGGAGCAAAGGTTTCCTCATAGTCTATTCCCTCCTTTTGACAAAAGCCTTGAGCTACCAACCTAGCCTTGTTGCACACTACCACCCCATCCGCACTTTGTTTATTTTTGAAAACCCATTTGGTACCTATTGGGTGGCAACTAGGTGGTGGAGGAACTAAGACCCAAACGCGGTTTCGCTCAAAATTTTCTAACTCCTCATGCATGGCATTAACCCAATCCGGATCCATCAAAGCGTGTCCAACATCTCGGGGCTTAAAAGAAGCGACAAAAGCCGAATGAGCAAAGTGGGAGAGATAGGACCTGGACCGCGTGACTCGACGGTCAATGTTGCCGATGATGTTCTCCGGCGGGTGCTGCCGCTGGATGTGTCGGGGAGCCTGCCTGGATGAAGTGGCCTCGTCCTCAACAGCAGCTGGAGCTCCCTCAGGTCCAACAACCACGGACTGAGGAAGCTGCTCGAACGGCCCCCATGTAGAGGAAGTAGTCGGGTCGGGGTCGTGAGCCGAAGTGGACGTCACAGGGTCGACGGGGGCAGCCAGTGGAGTTGGCTCGGGATCACCCCAATCGGCATCATCCTGCTCCTCCTCCACAAAGATGCTAGTGTTCACCTCATCATCACCTGCAAGCTCAAGAGCGGTGGAAACACAAGGCATAGTTTCATCGAAAGTAATTTCACAAGTCTCCATCACTCGGTTAGTCTCAAGGTTAAGTGCACAATAAGCACGAGAGTGAGTAGAATAACCAAGAAAGATACCATCAGAAGACAGTGATTCAAATTTATCCAACTTACCACCCTTTTTGAGGATGAAGCACTTTCACCCAAACACCCGTAGGTCACTTACCTTGGGTGGTCTCCCAAATTCCAACTCATAAGAAGTCTTCTTCTTGAAAGCTCGGAGGAAAATGCGATTGGAGACATAGAAAGTAGAACTGAGTGCTTCGGCCCAATACCTCCTAGGAGTCCTATGCTCATCGAGCATCATCCTGGCCATCTCAACAAAGGTCCGATTCTTGCGCTCAACAACACCGTTCTGCTGGGGAGTGTGAGGTGAGGAAAACTGGTGATCGAGACCCAAAGAAGAGCAAAGAGTTGCAAAGTGAGCATTCTTGAATTTTGTGCCATTGTCACTGCGGATAGCTCTCATGGCATTCTTAGGTAGCTCATTTTGCAATCTCAAAATCAGATCTCGAACAAGTGGAAAAGCCTCATCCTTACTCTCCAGAAAGAACACCCAAGAGTACCTCGAGTAGTCATCAACGACTACAACAACATACCACTTCCCTCCCTCCGACCTAATCCGAGCTGGACCAACTGTGTCCATGTGTAAGAGCTCACCGGGTCGAGTGGTCATGATCTCTGTCATAGGAGGATGGGAAGCAGCAACCATCTTGCCATGCCTGCAAGGATGGCAAACCAAATCCTTCTCAAACTTCAGCTTTGGCAATCCTTGGATAAGGTCCATTGAGCAAAGCCTTGCAAGCAAGTCAAAACTCAAATGTCCCAATCTCCTATGCCACTTCCAAAGCTCGGAAGAAGAACCGGCAAGAAGACAACGAGAAGGTCCGGAAGAGATAGTAAAATCCGCACGAAAAACCTTCCCGAAGGGTAAAATCTGGCAAACAAGCTCAACACGAGAGTCCAAAATCCGAGAGAGATTAGGCTTGAAACTCACTTCAAAACCGTCATCAAGGAGTAGCGAAACCAAAAGAAGGTTAAAATGCAAATTCGCAACCAAAGCAACATCCTTGAGGACAAAAGAAGAGTTCACTCGGATGGACCCTCGGGAGACAACCTTACCTTTACTCTTGTCCCCGAATGTGATATACTCAATGTGGCGCACGAGGTCGAGGCTGGAGAACCACTTGGCACTTCCGATCATATGGCGTGAGCATCCGGAATCCACAAGCCAAGTCTCCTCCAGTCCTCCTTCCTACATCAATAAAAAGACATAGGGTGAGCAAACGGTGCAACGCTGGGGTTAGTAAACTGTGAAGAATGGGTTAGGAGAAAAACCAAACATCTCCTGCCCAACTGAGGGATAGCGATCACCACGATTGGGAAAACGTGGTCCGCTAAAGAAGGGTGGAGTGAAGCCACCGCCACGAGGCCCATAGTCGTATGGCTCACGACCGGTACCTCGTCAGGCACGACCACCGCGTGGTCTCACCTCCTGAGGCCTAGCACCATGAGGCATTGTACCTCTAGGCCTAGTAGTGCGCTTCCAAACTTCCGTTTCATGCACCCCAACTGGTGGTTGGTACATGTCCCGGTTGTTCAACTCAAACTGCCTCCGATCATCTCTTCCTCCTATAGCAAAACTCAGCCAAATGCCCATCCCGCTCACAATACTCACAATGGTACCTCACCACACTCTTGGTAGACACTCTCTTGTTGGGTTGGGTGGCTCTAGCTTTCTTAGGAAGGGGATCACTAGATATGTTTGGCATTGTGTCAAGTGGGTTGCAAAGATGGTTCGGTTTAGCAATCCACACTTGCTTCTGTGGAGTGGTTTTGGGTGACTCTTCAAACACATCATCTCTCACAGGAAACTCAGAGGGGTTGGTAGGCTTAGGTGGAGTGATCTTGGTAAGCTTGGGAGTTGTGGTGGGTTTCTCATTCTCGCTCAAACCACTGCACTCACCGATCTTACCGAACATGCTATCTTCCTTCCCACCTATAGCAAAGCCTACTCCCGTGCTGCCAGCCCTTTTGCATTGGCTAAGCATCATCCCCAACTACGGCTCTCTACAAGACACCTAGCTCAAGATGGACCGAAGGTATGTGTTTTCTTCCTAGGTACGCATCTTGTCGTGTCTGCACGACGCGATCTCAAGATCCAAAGCCTCAAAGCGATCCGACTCTCTAGTGCTATCTGAGCTGACATTCTCAAGCACAACAATCCTAGCGTCTCTCTGTGCCAGCTCAGAACGCAAGCCTAAGCAAGACTTGCACGCACCAAGTAAGCTAGGCCTAGCCTTCAGCTCACTAACCTCCTCAAGTAGAGTGCCATACGTGTCCTGGAGAGTGACAAGACTAGACATGTGAATGGCGCAAGCATCACACTCTACCTCCTCGGTAACCACCACTTGTGCCTTAGCAAACTCTAGCTCATGAAGCGTGCTAAGGTACTTTGCCTTAAAATCGTTCCTCTCACAAGCGGCACGCTTGAGCAATGCATCCTGACTCATCAAGGTGTCGTTCAGAGACTCAAGCTCGAGAGAGAGGGATTCGATGGTGGGTGATACCTCGGGTGTGTCGGAGTCATAGTCATAGTCGGGGCCATCCTTGCGCTTGGCGACCTTGCCTTCTTCAATCTCCATGGTGCAAAAGCCACCGTGCTTGGCGTCGGCATAGAAGCATAGGCCGTTGAACTTGTCCTCAACCTTTCCCTTCGACTCATCATCGCTTGAAGAAGCACCTCCGTCGGAGGAGGCATCGATGTCGCTGAGGAAGGCGAGGAAGGCTCGGTGCTTGGCCTTCACCTTGTCGATCACCTTCTTGGAGGACCTTCGGTGGTAGCCACCCTTGGGCTTGTGCTTGTCCTCGAAGTGGTGGTCGCGCTTGTCCTTGCGCTTGGTGAAGTCGCCCGCAACTTTCTTGGGGAAGTTTGCGATGAAGTGATCCTCATCACCGCAACGGTAGCACCCCTTGGTTGAGCCACCACGCCGACAGTTCAAACGGTTGTTGTGAAACCGTGAGAACTTGGTGATGACCAAAGCCAACTCATCATCTCCAAGAGCCTCCACTTGATCCTCTGTCACAATAATCAAAGACAAAGCGAACAAGGAGTGTGAAGGGTCAAAGGAGGAAGAAGACGTACCGCAGGGGCCAGAAACCAACACCATAGATGGTTTCGACGGGTCTTCAAGTTTGGCCCGGGTCTGGTAGTCAATCTTTGAGGACTTGAGCTTGCTGAACAGCTCGTCCATGGTCAGGGCATGATAGCCCGGTGACTCCTGGATGGCAGCCATCTTCATCCCCATACCTTCTGATCAAGAGCATGCAAAAGCTTGATAGCCATCTCATGATCATCATAAGGCAAGTTGGCTCGATTGGCACGCATCTTGTTGATGATAGATTGGAAACGAGTGAACATCTGGTCAACAAATTCACCGGCCAACTGAGCAAAGTTCTCGTACTCTCTACGGTACGTGTCGAAGAGTCTGGACTTGATCTGAGGGTTGCCCTTATGATATCTCAAGAGTGTTTGCCAGATCTCCAGTGTCGTAGTGAGACTCGAAACCTGTTCAAAGCAGAGTAGTCTGGAGGTCAGTTCATTGGAAGGATTTGTGCTGACTGGGGCTCCGGACCATTCGCCTATGGTCTGGTGGAGCGTCGGACCTGTGGTCAGATGGACTTGTGTCTGGAAGATTTTTATGCAGAGAGTGACCGAGCGTCGGACCATGCCGAGTGGTCCGAAGGGTGGTCCGGAGCTTCAATTGCTTTGAATTTTCCTATTTTTCTCTCTAATCTTTTCTCTTAGCCAAGTACCAACATGAAAGAGAAAAAAGAAACACTTGTTGGACTTAGCATAAGAACCATCTCTCAAACCCTCAATTTTAGAAATAGTTTGCCATAGGCTAGAATTAGTTTTCATAGGAAAATAGTTCAATAAAGCTCCAAGGATCACCATAGGGGCACAAGAGGGGTATTAGCTTAAGCTAGAGCTTTGAATGCTCCCCCTAACTGACGAACCTAGAGGATGATCAAACTTAACCGAAAAGGAAGCAACAAACAATACACATGCATATGCTATGCAATACGGAATTTGAATCTAGGTTGCTTTCAAGTTTAAACCGCGGTAAGGCTTCTTCACACGCTTTGAGGGCGGTTATCCCGACCGCGTTAGCCAAGCCTATGTGCATTACTATAGATTAAGCATGATTATATTACAAATGAATACATGGTTCACACAATCTCATTTTTAGTGAAGTTTGAGTGATCAAGCACATTCAACTCACTTCTCAACCTACAAAAGGTTGTTTCATCGAGTGGTTTAGTGAAGATATCCGTCAATTGATCTTTGCTCTTAACTCCAACTAATGTTATGTCTTTCCTAGCCACATGATCTCTAAGAAAGTGATGGCGAATATCTATGTGCTTGGTGCGAGAGTGTTGAACCGGGTTGTTAGCAAGCTTTACGGCGCTTTCATTATCACACAAAAGTGGAACATCTTTTAAAACAACGCCGTAATCAAGTAGTGTTTGGGTCATGTATAAGATTTGTGCACAACTTGCTCCCATGGCAATGTATTCCACCTCGGCGGTAGACAATGCCACACTGTTTTGCTTCTTGGAGGACCAAGAGACAAGAGATCTTCCTAGCAAATGGCAACCGCCGGAGGTACTCTTCCTATCAACCTTACACCTGGCATAATCCGAATCGGAATAGCCACAAAGTAGGAAGGGAGCTCCTTTGGGATACCAAAGGCCAATGCTAGGGGTGTGCCTTATGTACCTAAGGATTCTTTTAACCGCACATAGATGCGACTCCTTAGGGCTTGCTTAAAACCTAGCACACATACACACACTAAAAATGATGTCATGCCTAGATGCGGTGAGGTAAAGTAAACTACCGATCATAGAATGATAGAGAGTTTGATCAATCAGTTTACCTCCCTCATTGAGATCGAGATGCCCATTAGTAGGCATTGGGGTCTTGATTGGCTTGCAATCCTCCATCTTGAATTTCTTGAGTAGATCATGAGTGTACTTCTCTTGAGATGTGAAGGCGCCCTCCCTCAATTACTTCACTTGGAAGCCAAGGAAGAAGGTTAGCTCTCCAATAATTGGCATCTCGAACTCCTTGGACATCAATGCACCAAACTCCTTGCAATGGTCTTGGTTTGTTGACCCAAATATAATGTCATCGACATATACTTGGCAAACAAAGATCTCTCCATTAAGCTTCTTGGTGAATAGTGTTGTGTAGACGATCCCGATCTTGAAGCCCTTCTTGAGTAGGAAGTCCCTTAGCCTCTCATACCAAGCTCTTGGAGCTTGCTTCAATCCATAGAGAGCCTTGGACAACCTATAGACATGGTTAGGAAAGTTTGGATCTTCAAACCCGGGAGGTTGTGAAACATAGACAAGTTCATTGATGAAACCATTTAAGAAGGCGCTCTTCACATCCATTTGAAAGAGTTTCATTTTGTGACGTGAAGCATACGCCAAAAGGATACGGATGGCTTCAAGTCTTGCAACCGGGGCAAAGGTCTCTCCAAAATCAAGTCCTTCTACTTGAGAGAACCCCTTTGCCACCAATCTTGCCTTGTTCCTCACAACAACGCCTTGATCATCTTGCTTGTTCCTAAACACCCACTTGGTGCCTATGATTCTTGCTCCCTTTGGCCTTTCTTCAAGTGTCCACACTTGGTTCTGGGTGAAGTTGTTGAGTTCTTCATGCATGACATTCACCCAATCCAGATCCGCAAGACATCACAAGATCCACATCATCAATCAAGATATCACAAGAGGTAGCACTATCACACTTAGCACACTGGTTAGTAGCAACATGTGTAGAAAGATCTTGATTAAGCAATTCATTTGCTACCACTAGTGTGCCATGTTCTTGCTTCACATTTTGGTAGTCATCTTTTAGCAAGTTATACCTTGTGTGAAGCTCTTGTGTTGACCTCTCAAGCTTATCATGTTTCTCATTAGCTTGCTTAAGAGAGGCTTTGAGATCCCTAGTGCTAGATGTGAGAGAATTAATCTCAAGCTTCAAATCATCATTAGCACTAGTCAAGGTGTCAAGCTTATCATGCAGGTTTCCTTTGATCTCAAGTAGCTTGTCATTTTTACCTTTGTACTTCCTTATGATGCTAGCGTACTTTTTGCAAATTTTAATTAGCTCATCATAGGAAGGTGCTTCTTCATCGTCACTATCATTACCACTAGAGTCACCACTATCATCATCATACTCTATTTTTACCTTCTTGTCACCTTTAGCCATGAGGCATAGGTGTGTAGAGGATGAGCCCGGTGATGAAGGAAGAGGTGGCGGTGGAAGGGAAGAACCAATCACCAAAGAGGCCACCTTCTCATCTTCACTCTCATCATCGGAGGAGGCACTAGTGTCCTCAATGTCGGTGAGCCAATCACCCACAATGTAAGCCTTGTCATCCTTCTTCACTTTGTGGAAGTTGGAGTTCTTCTTCTTTTTGTATGGCTTGTCTTGCTTCTTGTCATCATCACTAGAGTCATCATTGCCACCCTTGTACTTCTTGAACTTGTTCTTGTTCTTGAAGTTCTTGAACTTGTCTTTCTTCTCTTCGGGGCAAGAATGAGCTAGGTGACCAAGATTGCCACAATTGTAGCACTTCATTTGTGAGATTGGCTTCCTTGAGGTGCTTGTGAAGAATTTCTTCTTCTTTGAGTCAAACCTGACTCCATTCTTGTTTAGGCTCTTCAACATCTTGGTGGTCTTCTTCACCATGAGAGCGATGTTGTCTTCATCATCATCATCATCACTTGCACTCTCAACAACATATTGAATCTTGCATTTCTCCTTGGAGGATGCCTTGAGAGCCAAGTCTTTCTTCTCCTCCTTCTCTTTCTTCTTGGAGGAAGATGAAGAGCTACCATCACCAATCTTCATGTACATCTCATGAGCATTGATCTTGCCCAAGACTTGAGTTGGTGTAGCGGCAGAGAGGTCTCCTTGGTGAAGCACCGTGACGATGTGGCTATACTTATCAATGGGCAAGACACACAATATCTTGCGTACCACATCGGCCGGCGCCATTTGGTTGAGCCCAAGTCCATTCAACTCCTCTACAAGAATATTAAGACGTGAGTACATCTCATTAGCATTCTCATTAGTAAGCATAGTAAATGAGTTCAACTTAGCCATGACCAAATGGTAGCGTTCCTCACGCTCACACTTGGTCCCTTCGTGTAGCGCACAAATGTTTGTCCAAACATCGAGTGCGGTTTTGCAATTCCGCACACGATTGAACACATCATTGTCAATGCCACGGAAAAGAATGTTCTTTTCCTTGGCATTGTTCTTCTCAAAGAAGGGATCCTCGGCGAACATGATGCCACCTATGCTAGCGGCTTTGTGTACACTGATATCCACGGCCTCAAGGTAGGCCTCCATCCGCAGTTTCCAATAAGAAAAATCATCCCCATCAAACATGGGCGGCGGTCCATCCCCATGGGACATCTTGCTCTAAGTGGTAAATCCTAATTTGAGAGCAACCTTGCTTTGATACCAATTGAAAGGATCAAGATGCCCAAGAGGGGGGTGAATTGGGCTTCTTTTAAATATCTAAAGCATTATTAAAACCTAATAGTGCCAATCACCCCCTAGTGCCTACCGCAATATGTATCATAACTAGAAAGCAATAGCAAGCCAAGGAATTCAAAGACAACCTAAGCAATTCTAGTAGGAATTGAAAGAACAAGGCGGAAAGTAATGCAAGTAAGTAAAGAGCTAGGGAAAGAAGTTCTTGACGCAGCGATGTTTTCCCGAGGTATCGAGGTGTCGACACCCCCCTTAGTCCTCGTTGGACCACCTCCCAAGGTATAGCTCCCCCTCTACCCGCGCAAGGGTAGAGTGCTCTCTACGGGCTAATTCTTTCCCACTCCGGCTCGGTGAATCGCCCACAACCGATCACAGAAGCTTGGAGAAGAGCCGCCGACAATCTTCCAGCGATCACTTCCTCCGAACACCACCAAACCATCTAGGTGCTGTCGAACACCAAGAGTAACAAGCACAAGACCTTCACTTGACCAACTCAAGGCTAGGAAGGTGGATGGATGCACACAAGTCACTCCTAATCACTCTAGGAGGGAAGAACAAGATGAACTCTCTCAAATCTCGCCCTCACTAGGAACTTGGCTCTCCAAGAAGTCTCTCAAAGGTTCCTCAGGTGAAACAATGGCCAAGAGACCTCTCAAGGACGAAGAGGGCAACTATAAATAGTTCCCACCTCCAAAAGTAGCCGTTTCTTGCTTTTTCCACTTTCTGCGAAGGCACCGGACTAGTCCGGAGGACACACCACCAGACTAAGGAAACTGGTCCAGTGCTCACTTGCAGTTCAAATCTCACTGGAAAGTAGGCACCGTCGGACCCACTCGCTATGGTCCGACGCCCAGGTCCGGAGCCACGGTGCTCACTGTGTTGAAAACTCAGCTGAGCTCAGCACCACCAGACCACTCGCCTTAGTCCGGTGCCCTGGTCCGACGCAGAGGTCCAGAGCCAGGGTGCTTACTGGATTGCCAAACATCTCTGACTCGGAGCGTCGGACTATTGGACGGTCTAGCCGTCGGACTAGTCCAGAGCCTCCTCTGAGGCTGATTCCTCTGGCAGGGACCTCCGGACCACTCACCTATGGTTCGGAGCTCTCCAGGACAGGTGGTCCGGAGCTATCCCTCTGAAACTTGCCTAAGACAGGGACCGTCAGACCACTCTCCTTGGTCCGACGCCTCCTAGGCAGACTAGTCCAGAGCCTCTTTCTCCCCCTGTTTCAACTCTTTTTACTAAGTCTCTTCTAGGGGTTTTTCTCCTACCATCTCAAGGGCTAATAGCAGGGTCTCTAGGACTAGTTGTGACAAGTGTGCATACACCAACATTCTCAAACTCTCCTAGGTCAAGCTACTAATCTCATACCCCCCTTTATAGTATGGTCAAAGGAAAAACAAAGCCCTAGTCTATACTTAGTGCCCTTCTCACACCTCATGGCACTAACAGCTAGCCTAGTCTTCACCTTGTAGCTCAATCCTTTCAACCGAAATGATTTCCATCTTGGGGGCATGAATAACCATTAAGCCCATTCATCTAGCATCACTAATGATCTAACCTTAATGACTTTGCCTCTGCAAAACACACGTTAGTCATAGTGACCTAGCATTGTCGTTAATCGCCTAAATACAAGGGACCATGATTCTTCATCCTTGATTTTAAGTCCTTGGAGTGGGACTCTCCTTCTTGTTCATTCCTCGGGTGCACTTGATGGCTCCGGAGACGGAGATCATGGAGTGTGCACCTCCTTTGATATCCAAACCTGCCTTGGATTGACGGGTTCGTCCTTCTTGAGTTCTTTGATCTTGATCTCCGGATATTGCTTTTTCTTGCATGGAGCTTGAACTCTTATTTTCGGTGGTTGTGCTTTTTCCTGTTTGTTAAGTTTATAACCATTGAAAACACATTTTACCTTATGGCTCGGAATTGGAAATGAATCTGGCCCGATCCAACGTAGATGACCGCGTTGGTGGTGTTGAGGAAGGACCTTCCCAAGATGATGGGTACTTCCACATTGGCTCCCATGTCTATGATGATAAAGTCGGTGGGGATGTACTCGTCTTGGATGTTCACCAAGATATCCCTTGCGAGTCCCTTGGGAAACCTTATGATTTGATCTGCCATCTGCAGGCAAACACATGTGGGGACCATAGTTCCTCCTAACAAGTTATCATATGTTACCTTGGACATGATGTTGACGCCTGATCCAAGATCGCAGAAGGCGGTGTGGAATGTTTGTTGCCCGATTGAGCATTTGATCGTCGGGTGGCCTGGATCTTTCTTCTTCATGATGAGGGGAGGATCGAGAAGATAGCCCCAATAGGAGCGAAGCGGAGGCTTACCGAACTTTGTTGTGACCATATTAACATGCTCAATTGAGTCCTCTGGTTTCTCAGGAATCTTACCTTGTTCCATGGATGGCATAGCTGCTGCTAATTGAGCTAATTGGGTTTCTAGCATTTTATTAAAGCGCAATTTATTTTTCATGGCAGTTGTAAAGCTATCCATTTTCTCACCAAAGCTTTCAAGAACTTTGTCAGTGGCAATCATCTTTTTATTGATACCATCATTAATCTTTGATTGACCAAGAACAAGATCTTTTAATGAAGGCTAATTATTGTAAGAATTGTAATTGTTGCAATTACTATTACCTCCATTACCTTGGTAGAAGGGGCGTGAATTCCAGCTTCCTTGTTGTTGGGGTCGATACCCGTTGTTGTTGTTGTTGTTGCTGATGAAGTTCACATCCTCCTTTGAAGTCTTGGAGCAATTGTTTCCTGAGTGATCATTACCTCCGCACACCTCGCACCATGGATCAGCTTCAATAGCTTGTGCGGCGGCGACTAGGTAGATGGCCTCTCGTTCCTTCTTGGAACCTTCTTCTATCTTCTTCATCAAGAGGTCCATCTTGGCGGAGAGTATATCCACCTCACTGACGGTGTGCATACCTCTCTTCTTTGGCTGGAGAAGTTCCTCACCCCATCCTTGGTTGATCACCATCTTTTCGATGAGGTCCTTGAAATTCCTCACTGTGTGTTGGAGGAACGCCCCTCCAGCGGCAGCGTCAAGGTGACTATGGGCCATGCTAGACAGTCCGTGGTAGAAACCTTGGATCAGGTGCCAGTCGCTTATCCCATGATGAGGACAGGCACGAACGTACTCCTAGAGACGCTCCCATGCTTCGGGAATTGTCTCGTCAGATTGTTGTTGGAAGCTTGACATCTTTCCGCGAAGAGCATTTGTTTTGCCTGTCGGAAAGAACTTCTTGAGGAATGTGTTAGCACACCTCTCCCATGTAGTGGCTTCTTCTTATGGGCGTAGAACCATTGCTTTGCCTTTCCCAATAGAGAGAATGGGAAAAGACGAAGACGAATGGCGTCAGACGCCACTCCCTTGATGGTGAATGTGCCACATAACTCCATGATGTGCTAGAGATGAGCATTTGCATCCTCATGGGGCTTCCCACAAAATGGATTGGCCTGCACCATGTGGATCAAGGCTGGCTTCAGCTCGAAGGTGGCATCTCCGAAGTTGACCTCGGGACCCTGAGCTATGTGGGTAGCTGACGGAGCCGAGAAGTCAGAGATCGCCTTCTAGGCCATAGCTTCCTTGAGTGGTGGTGTAGAGCCTCCTTCCTTGAACGGATTCTGATTCGAGAGGAACCTCTAAGGGGGAACTTGATGACGTCTAGTCCTCCTCAATAGTTGCTCGGAATCTTCAAGATAATGTCCCGGCAGTTGGAAACCGCTCATACACTGTCTTGCTTCATATGAAAAGAAGACACAGACAAGGGTAAGCCCCTATGACTAATTGATAACTAAGTTAACGAGAATCTCTGGATTCAATCTAATTAAAATTTCTTGGCTAAGCTTTCCCCACCAACGGTGCCAGAAATGCTTGTTGGTATTTCTTATGACTATTGGATAAATCCACAAGCCCATAGATTATACCGCTGTAGCACTTCACCAAGGAGTATTCCAAGGTATCATAATTTATATTATCCCAAGGGAAAGCTGCCTAGAAATGATAATTACAGAGAGATCCTAGAGAGCACCTCAACCTAGTACCAACTAGTATAGAGGGGTAAACGATATATGTGATAGGAAGGGGTTGATGAATGAAGAAGCTATGGTAAAAGATACTTAGAATGGACTAGAAAGACTAGCTAGGTGGGAGGACAACGAGAAGAGTATAGGGACACCTAAGTATTTCACTCTACTTCAATATACTTAGCTAATTAACTAGTCTAAACACTATAGTTTGTCTCCTCAATACAAGTATGCTAGGCGAGGGGATAGATCAGCAGGAGGACAAAACTCCTATAAACACAAAACAATCCATGGTGGAATACAACGACTAGACAATTTTGTCTCCACTTCTTACGGGGGCCTTACCTTTTAAGAATTTTCCTATAAACACGTGGTGGAATACAATGACTAGACAAGGTTGTCACCTCTTGCTAGCTACCACAAACAATCCGTGCAACAAGCAATAACCAAGGATAATATGATGTATAAGCACCACTCTTACACACAACTTACTACTTTGACTACGATCTATAATCAAAGTACCCTATGACAAGCAATGATCGCATACAGGAAAGGTCAAAAGGATCACAGACTATTGATGTGAAGGCTATTAAAGAGCAAAAGCATATAGCAAGACTATATCTAGTATAAAAATGCTCAAATTAACTAATAAGTAAATTAAAGAGAAAGGTATATATTGAATAAGATAAAGTCTTACAAAGAAGGAAAAATACAAGAGCTATACCAGACTTTCCAGAAGACAACTCCGGAAATCCCGAGCATAGCTCGACTCAACTCTAACTCCCACACTAGACTAACTCCTAGAACAATCTAAGGAATAGAGCTTGTAGGCTTCTTCTTCATGTTTAATGACGGGGATATGGCCCTCTATTTATAGTATGGGGGTGGAGTAGGGGCTACTCCATCGCCACGTCAGCGATCCAAGGCCTTCCATCCTCCACCCTTGGATCAAACCGCCTTAGAACTGACCAAGGGGTGGATGGTGTGGATTTCCACCATGTTCCAAGGTGTATGGCGGTTGGAGGGACCAAACCGACCCTTAGAGGTGGGCCCTCCCCTAGCCTCCTGATGGTGGTCCCACTAGTCAGGGACCAAGTGGACCCTGGTGGGCCTAGATGGGGGGTCGGCCGACCCTGCCTTGGGGTGTCTGGCCCACCTCGGTCTTCCTAGCTGCTGGTCCCACCTGTCATGGATGTTGGGTGTTGATTCTGAGATGGTTGTCACGTTTATCTCCTTGGTGTGGGCCATTGGAGCCATGTGCTTTGCTTGTGAGCCGTTGAGAGAAAGCACAGAGTGATCCAAGGGTTCAAAATCACTCTGGGATGCTTCTCTTGGATCATGGCCGAGAGGGGAGAGCTAGTGGGCCCATAGGGTGGTCGGCCGACCTCCTATGTGGGCCCAACTGGCTCTCCTTTGCTCAATTTCTTCATTCCTGCATTCAAACACTCATGGACATGTGGAACTAGTTATTTGATAAATTATGCTCATGATGTGTTTGTTTATCCTTGATCCTGAGGTTAGTGGCATCATTTAGTTATGTAAAAGTAGACCATAATTTGTGCCAACAATTAGCTAAGCAACATCCCCAACTGCGGCTCTCGGCAAGACACCCAACTCTAGATGGACCGAAGGTATGTGTTTTTCTCCTCGGTACGCATCTTGTCGTGTCTGCATGACGCGATCTCAAGCTCCAAAGCCTCAAAGCGATCCAACTCTCTAGTGATATCTCAGATGACCTTCTCTAACATAGAAATTCTAGCATCCTTTTGTGCCAGCTCAGAACGCAAGCCCAAGCAAGACTTGGACGTACCAAGTAAGCTAGGCCTAGCCTTCAGTTCACTGACCTCCTCAAGTAGAGTGCCATACTTGTCCTGGAGAGTGACAAGATGAGACATGTGAACGACGCAAGCATCACACTCAACCTCCTTGGTAACCACCACCGACGCCTTAGCAAAATCTAGCTCATGCAGCGCGCTAAGATACTTAGCCTTGAAATCATTCCTCTCGCATGCGGCACGCTTGAGAAAAGCATCCTGACTCATCAAGGTGTCGTTCAGGGACTCAATCTCGAGAGAGAGGGATTCGATGGTGGGTGATACCTCGGGTGTGTCGGAGTCGTAGTCAGAGTCATCCTTGTGCTTGTCGACCTTGCCCTCTTCAATTGCCATGGTGCAAAAGCCACCGTGCTTGGCATCGGCGTAGAAGCATAGGTCATTGAGCTTGTCCTCAACATTTCCCTTCGACTCATCATCGCTTGAAGAAGCACCTCCATCAAGGAGGCATCGATATCGCTGAGGGAGGCGAGGAAGGCTCGGTGTTTGGCCTTCACCTTGTCGATCACCTTCTTGGAGGACCTTCGGTTGTAGCCGCCCTTGGCTTTGTGCTTGTCCTCTAAGTGGTGCTCGCGCTTGTCCTTGCGCTTGGTGAAGTCACCCGCAGCTTTCTTGGGGCAGTTTGCGATGAAATGATCCTCATCACCGCAACGGTAGCACCCCTTGGTCGAGCCACCACGTCGTCAGTTCAAACGGTTGTTGTGAAACCGTGAGAGCCTAGTGATGCCCAAAGCCAACTCGTCATCTCCAAGAGCCTGCACTTGCTCCTCGGTCACATACATCAAAGACAAATCGAACAAAGAGTGTGAAGGGTCAAAGAAGGAAGAAGACGTACTGTCGGGGCCAAAAACCAACGCCATAGATGGTTTTGACGGGATTTCAAGCTTGGCCCGGGTCTGGTAGTCAATCTCCGAAGACTTGAGCTTGCTGAGCAGCTCGTCCATGGTCAGGGCATCATAGCCTGGTGACTCCTGAATGGTAGCCACCTTCATCTCCCACAACTTCCGATCAAGAGCATGCAAAAGCTTGATAGCCATATCATGATCATCATAAGGTAAGTTGGCTCGATTAGCACGCATCTTGTTGACGATAGATTGGAAGAGAGTGAACATCCCGTCAACAGATTTGCCGACCAACTGAACAAAGTTCTCGTACTCTCTACGGTACATGTCGAAGAGTCTGGACTTGATGTGAGGGTTGCCCTCATGATATCTCAAGAGTGTTTGCCAGATCTCCCGCGCCGTAGTGAGACTCGAAACTCGCTCCAACTCAGGAAGAGAGACAAGCAAGAGAAGAGAATGCTATGAGCTCTTGCATTTGATACATATTGCGTGACTTGGAGATCGGTGATCCAAGCGCCAACAACCACGTAGTCCTCATTCTCACAAATCTCCCAAAACTTTGTATCAAGCCCTTGGAGGTAAGCGGACATGCGCACCTTCCAATAGGCAAAGTTGGTTCCATCGAAGTAAGGAGGTTTACCAGCACCTCGCTCCATGTCGCCTTCGCGGTTCAAGAACCATGTAAGGTGGATTGATCCTTAACCGGCTCTAATACCAATTGAAGGACCGAGAACGGAGACTAGAGGGGGGGGGTGAATGGGAGCCTCAAATTTCTCTCGAAATATTCGGCTACTCTTCCCAAAAACCAAACCCAGTTCGGAGAAATGAGAGCTCACCGGTAGTGGAGGAAAACTCACCGGAAACCCCAAAAACCAAGTTCTCAACCCCTATGGAAAAGAGGCAAGAACCTGAGCCAAACACGCGAAAACAGCAACCATCGGACCACTTAGTCAGGACCTCCGGACCAATGGACAATGGTCCAGTGCCTGGTCCGACGATTGGTCCGACGCCTTCCCTAGCTGGCTCAAAAGCACGCAGGGAGCACCCTAGCTTCGGACGTCCACTCTGAACTAGTCTGACGCTAGCTTCGGAGCAAGGGACACTGGTCCGGTGCTATCCCTCGACTCTGCCAAAAACACACAGTACGCGCCCCTGCTTCGGACTAACCATCGGACTACCCCCGTCAGACTAAGCAGGCTGGTCCGACGCTCTGCTGATTTTCTGACAGAGACCACCGGACCAATGGGGTATGGTCTGGAGCCTCAAAAGCAAGTAGTCCGGAGCCTGGTCCGACGCCCTTCACTGCTTGACACGTTCACTGGTCAAGACCACTGGACCACTTGCTATGGTCTGGAGCTAGGGGAAAGTCATCCGGAGCCTAGTCCGACGCTCGCGAGCAGAGCTGCTGAAACCTGCGAAAATGATTTCCACTCTGCCAAATCTTCCCAAAACACAACCAAATGATCACCAACTACAACCAAACTTTGTAGGCATGATCCTAGTACAGTTGGGGAGCTATCCTGAAGAAATCATCGTTCAATTTGGCTTAGAGCAATGGGGGAGAAGAGATTTGGGGAAAAGCTCAAGAACGTAGAACTCCACAAAGAAAACACCCGATCTACGCACTCGTGAGGTTTGAGGAGAATTCCTTCGGTGCAAATCTGCTCCTCACGATTACGAACAACTTGGTTCAAACGGATTTGCAAGAGCTACTCCCTACAAAGAGATTTAATCTTGGGAACAAAGAGGGAGCAAAAGCATAACGCGAAGAACACAAGCAAAACAAAACACACGATCAAGTAATCAAAGCAACCATGGCTAACGGAGGGTAAGGCCTCCGATTCCCACCAAAAGATTCGCGAGTTCTTACAAAGGTTGGTGAAATCAACCTAGGGCCCTCATGAACTAGAGAGAGTAGAGAGAGAGAGAGGTGGTGCAAATGATTAGGGTTAAAGAGGCGAGATGAGGATACCCCTTCATCCCCTATTTAACAGGGCTTTGGCTATTTCCCAAATACCCCCCCTAGATACATGAGTGAACTACCTAGCCTAAGCATTGCAGTCCAAGCTCCGGAAAATATCTCCTGCATTTTGAATGGATGGCCCCGCTTCCTGCCAGGAGTTGTCGACGCCTCGACGCAACCCCCAGGATTCCGCCATGTGCCATCCCCGCTTCCTCGGAAGTTCCGCCCGGGTTTTGAGGCCCAACCCCGCAAAACCCGCAACCGGTAGCTTTGGGCTCAACTACCGAACCCCAAGTTTTGAGGCCCAAACTCGGAAACCGTCCTCCCATGGTTTTGAGGCCCAAACCACCAAACCACTCGACTCGAGCCGCCTTGTCCTCGCCCGGTCGGACTCCGAGTCCCATGAGCCTCCGCTCGACCCCCTCATCCGTCGTCTTGACTTGGTCGACTCGGTCTACCTCCATGTCTTCTCGCACTCGCCGATGCCAAGTACTAGCCACCACAGTTAGTCCACCGGCGCCCATGGTCCCTCAGTCCGAGCCCCGCTTCCACCCTTCACCGCTTTCAGTCCATCGGCATGGCAAGCCTCTACTCGACCTTCTCCACGCCATTGACTACTATCACTAGGCATAGCACCTGCACACCACAAGCCGATAGACAAGCACACACATGTTTTCGCAAGAGTTAGAATTAAGCCACTCAAACTGAAACGCTCAAGTGTTGGATGATCACTCATCACAAAACTGAACAACATGGGTACTTATCCAGCATGTGTTCGCAAGTTCAATGAGAAGGATAGAAGATGTTTCAAGTTCAATAGCAAGGATCATCTCATTGCGGATTGCCCTCATCATAATGACAATGAAGATGAGAAGAAGGACAAGAAGAAAGAAAAGAAAGAAAGCAAGATGACTCTCAAGAAGAACAAGAAGGGAGGCTCATATGTTGTCACTTCGGATAGTGATTCCTCAAGTGATGAGGAGAGGAGATCAAGCAAGAAGAAGGCTCTTGCAAGCATTGCTATGAAGAACAAGATCTCTCTCTTTGACACTCCATCGACATGCTTCATGGCTCGGTCCACTAAGGTACAATCCGATGATGAGTGTGATTCTAGTGATGATGATGATGATGAACCCACTAAAGATGAACTAATTGAAATGTTGGAAGATGCTAAGACTCACTTTGACATCAAGAGAAAGGAGTGCAAAGCATTGCGGAAAGAGCTCCAAGCTCTCAAGCAATCCTTTGATGAGCTCAATCTTTCTCATGAGAGGCTAGAGGTAGCCCATGAGAAGCTTGGTTAAGCTCACTCTAAGCTTGAAAAGGCTCACTCATCTCTTGTTTAAGCAAAAGGAGAAAGAGCATATTTCAACAACTAACATGGGAACAACTTGTGATATAATCAATGAATCATTATATGAACCCATCATCATCACCCCAACTAACCCTTCTTGTAGCACTTCTAACTCTACCCCTTCTACTAGTGATGACTTCACTAATGGTTGAGAATGAGACCCTTAAGAAGGAGGTTGGTAAGCTCACTCTAGCATTAGGCAATGCCTATGGTGGAGATGCCCGCTTGCTTAAGTGCTTGGGTAGCCAAAGGTTCTCCCTTTGCAAAGAGGGACTTGGATATACCCCAAAGAAAGGCAAGGCGGCCTTTGCAACTCCAAAGCCTCGCTTTGTAAAGAGCAATGGTCGGTTTTGTACTAGTTGCAAGCAAGTAGGGCATGATGAGCAATATTGCAAACTAAATCTAAGCAAGATAGAATTTACACATGCATCTCTTTGCTTTTATTCTAGTTATATGCTTACCAAGGGCAAGAAAGGTGTGATTGCTAAGTACATGGGTACTCCCAATGAGATCTCAAAGAAGCAAGCTATTTGGGTACCTAAGTCCTTAGTCACTAACTTTGGAGGACCCAAGCAAGTATGGGTACCTAAGAAGAATTGAATTGTTTTGTAGATCAATTATAAAGCCGGAGGGAGGCATTGGGTGCACTCAACATATGACCGGAGATTCAAGAATGTTCAACTCTATCAAGCCAAATGATTGCAATGGGGTTGATTCTATCACATTTGGTGACAATGGCAAAGGCTAGGTCAAAGGGCTTGGTAAGATTGCAATATCCAATGACATGAGCATATCCAATGTGTTGCTACTAGAGAGCTTGAACTTCAACTTGCTATCGGTAGCTCAACTTTGTGATCTTGGTTTCAAATGGATCTTTGGAGTTGATGATGTAGATATCATAAGTGTAGATGGCTCTAACTTGATATTCAAAGGCTTTAGATATGAGAATCTATACTTGGTTGATTTCAATGATAGTGAAACTCAATTGTCATCTTGCTTGCTATCCAAATCTAGCATGGGTTGGTTATGGCATAGAAGGCTTGGTCATATTGGTATGAGGAAATTGAACAAACTTGTCAAGCATGATCTAGTTAGAGGCTTGAAGGATGTGGTCTTTAAGAAACATAAGCTATGTAGCTCTTGTCAAGCCGACAAACAAGTTGGAAACACTCACCCTAGCAAGAACATGATGAGTACTGATGAGGACATCCTCTATTATTACCCGTTGGCAAAGACACAACAAATAATGGGCCAAGTGGCCCAGTTGTAGTCGGGCGGCGACCGTGTGAGCCTCTGAATAATCCCACCTTGCTTAGCTTGGGAGGAGGAAGCCACCTTAAAAGGGAGAGCCACCCTTCCCCTATCAGACTAGTCTTTTAGGGAGAGTGGGCCTTTCTCCGAGTGGGTGTGCCTAAGAACTGTTGGGGTCCGGGCAACCTCAATTTATCAGGCCTCGGCCAACCCTACCTGGGCTGGATGTATCAAGTGGTATTCAGAGCAAGGTTTCATCGGTGAGAGATTTCAGTTTGCTTTTAATTTCCTATAGTCCAGAAAAAGCCAACAAAAAAATAGTGGATTCGTTTTCCTATGATCCCATAGACCTTTTGAGCCTTCTACTAGTACTGATTAGTCCAGGCTTGTTGAGTTTGGTTTGCATCGGTCGAGTCGAGTTGCTGGTCTTAGGGTTAGGCTTTTAGAGTTTCGAGTTCTTGTCATGTTTCGGTCACTATCATATCTCCACTACCATATATATATCTGCTGCCATCACCACCACCATACACATCTCCACTACATCATATATATCTCCATTGAAATCATTGCTATCATATACACCTTTCCTGCACTATATCCATCTCTGATTTTTTTTTCTACACCATGAAAATCTGATTTGGACACACAAATACAAATATGCCTTGCTAGTTCTATTCTTGCTACTCCGTAAAAACAGAGAGAAACACATTATCAATTGCTTTTGTTGAAATCTAATTTGTCAAGTTTCAGATTTGTTCTAGTTGAGGAGAGTTGAAAAAAAAAAGAAAAAAAATCAGAAAGAAAAAGAAAAGAAAAGAACATAACAGAAAAGAAAACAAAGAGAAAGAGAAAAGAAACAAAAGAAGAAGAAAAAGAAGAGAGGAGGAAAAAAAAGGGAGTGTTTTGCTTGTTGTTTTTGTGCCTTTTCCTGCTGTACTGTGACTTCGTTTGTGTCTAGGCTCGGGTCTCTAGCACGGTCTAGCCTAGGACCAGCACGGTACCTCCATTGAACGATTTCTCAACTTGCTTTTGTGACTAATGTGGTGCTAGTACTTCCTTGCACATTATTGTTTAGCCCTCCTATAGCTCCACATATCCGGATACAACTTTACAGGTGTTGTTGCTACGGTGTCGATACACTATTCCAGGGTTTCCGACTTGTTGGTTACTGCCACCTCTTGTTTTGCTTGGTAAGAACTTGTAAGAATTTGTTTGAACGGGTTGAGAGTGAGTGAATTACAACAACCACATCCTAATAGTTGATAGGAACATAAATATTATTGTGTATGTTTCTTGTTTTGTTCTAATCATGATAGGAATCTACATGGAAATTGGAGATGATCAGATTGCCTATTCCAATCACTTTACTAGGGGTGTGACAAGTGATAACCATGCTACTCATGCGGTATGTGATGCTTGGTTTGATGAAATAAAATCTGCAGTACCTTACTTTGAAGGAAACTATGATCCTCATGCATATATTGAATGGGAGCTACATGTAGATAAGGAATTTAAAAAATATGATCTATTTGAAAAACAAAAGGTTAGCATTGCTTCAAGTGTTCTTATCAACTATGCTTTAACTGAGTGGAAACACCTTTGTAGATTTGATAAAGCTCCTCAATCATGGAAAGATATGAAAAGACATTTTAGAGATGTTTTTGTTCCTAGCTATTATTCTGAAATTTTGAATGGAAACTTAAAATCTATAAAACAAGGAAATAAAACTGTAGCAAAATATTTAGAGAAACTAAAATTGGGTTTGCTACGTTGTGGCTTAGAAGGAACCGATGAGTTTCTGGAACATAGATTTTTGCATGGTCTTAATGTGGAAATTCAGAATATACTTGTTGATAAACATTATAAGAATTTTGATGAGTTGTTTGATCTTGCTTGTGATGCTGAAGTAAATCTACAAAGGGAACATACAAATACTATAGAAGCATTTGTCTCTCCTATTACTGACAATTTGCAGGCAGTAGATGATAATATACATGTCGACAACAATCAATTTGAGATAGGAGGTGAAACATTTAAAGAGAGCGTGAATCTGGCTACACCTACACCAATTGAGATGAGCATCCAAGGTATGTCAAATGCTTGTAAACTAAATCAAGGTGAGAATACTTTAGTTGACTTACATTTGTCAACTAATCATGATATTATAGATCAATCAATTGTTGAATTGGTCGTTGATTTTCCTTTGTCACACTTTGATATGCTTGATTTTACTTGTGACAAAGAAGAGTTGTGTGATAGTGCATCACTTATATCCATACCACAACTAGTGAATAAAGCTACAAATTCTATATTAATGAGTGCTGAATTCAAGCATGTTGTTCATATTGTAAATGAAAATGAAGAAGCTCAATTGTTGTCATCTTTACATACAATCGGATATATTTGAATTGCCATGTTCTTCTAATATCAGTTTTCATGCTATTGGCAAATATAATTATGAAGATGAGTATATGGTAAACCGAATTTACATTTGCTCAAATATACAAACTCCTTTTATAGTGAACAGAACTAATCAATTAGAAGTATGCAATAACAATAACCATGCCATGTCAAGCTTCCCTAGTTTTATTTTAAAGAAAAAGGATAACTATCAAGAATGGGAGTATGGTTTGCTTGTATCTACAACACATCCTCCGACAGTGGTCAAACCGAGGACGGTTTGCTGTCAAGAAAGGGAGAATGATGAGGACATCACCGGCTTAGATATGACCATGCCAACCACTTCTATACCAAAGGTGAAACCATTCTATATGAGGTTTATCATTGTTACATTTGATGAATGGGTGTTGTACTATGAAGTGTGTATGTTTTCATTTTCAGAATTGCTTACATGGATCAAGGAAGGGTTAGATTGCATATGGAAAGCATGGATGGTCAATGAAGTTGATTGGGGACCAAATCCAAGTGTTCTTAACGTTCTCCACCAGGCCACCACGTCACATTGGATCCAAGCAAACAAAGAGTCCAAGTCCAACACGTTTTGGAAAGTTCAATTCGGACTGCAGAAGAGTCCAAATTTACGACGGATGCCACGACTTCATACGGACTCCGATTGGGACGTTCTAGCACCTTTTGGAAAGCTTATCAAGTCTACTTTTCAATGGGTCCGGACTCATACCTATATCCTATCAGATGCGTGCGCAGTAGACAATTTAATACCGAGATCTTTTCTGCCAACGGTGCTGCGTCACCCTATTTTGGGCCGATGGCCCGTGTATCAAGTTGAGTCCATTAGGGACTCATCCTAGGGTTGTAGGACGACACCAGGACCCTTGTGGTCGTCCTCCCTCCTCCTTATATCCCCCTAGAGCCGCCACAAACAGATTGGGTTTTGTTTAGATGAAAGTTTAGCTGCTGCTACTTCCTTGTAGACGCGTGTGTCGACTAGACCATCCGTTCTACTTGATTCGGAACCCCACCTTCATGAGTATCATATTTGAACCTTTATCTGTTATTTGCAATTGAGTGCTTGTTCTACTTGTTCTTGCTTGTTCTTCGATTGCTTGCAGGAATAACCCTAGTGGTTTGGTTGGTTGTGATCCGCAAGATCGTGAGCAACCGCTGGATTTGGTGTATCGATCGCTAAGGCGCAGCGTCCTTGGATGGTTGTAGTCGGATCGTGAACGTCTCTCCAGTCAAATCATAGTTATCTATCTCCACCGAAAGATCGGGACACCCATACACTCATCAAGTGGTATCGGAGCTGGGCCCTTGTTTAAGGGGGTGGGAATGATGAGGACATCCTCCATTATTACCCGTTGGCAAAGACGCAATAAATAATGGGCCAAGTGGCCCAGTTGTAGTCGGGCGGCGACCGTGTGAGCCTCTGAATAATCCCACCTTGCTTAGCTTGGGAGGAGGAAGCCACCTTAAAAGGGAGAGCCACCCTTCCCCTATCAGACTAGTCTTTTAGGGAGAGTGGGCCTTTCTCCGAGTGGGTGTGCCTAAGAACTGTTGGGGTCCGGGCAACCTCAATTTATCGGGCCTCGGCCAACCCTACCTGGGCCGGATGTATCAAGTACTTGCAAACCATTTGAGCTCTTGCATATGGACTTGTTTGGGCCAACCGCATATACAAGTATTGGTGGAAACAAATATGGCTTTGTGATAGTTGATGACTTCACTAGATATACTTGGGTATTCTTTCTTAATGACAAGAGTGAAACCTTTGATACATTCAAGATCTTTGTCAAGAGATGCCAAAATGAATTTGAAACAACTATCAAGAGAGTGAGGAGTGACAATGGGAGTGAGTTCAAGAATACAAGAGTTGATGAGCTATGTGATGAATATGGAATCAAACATCAATTCTTGACCAAGTATACACCTCAATCAAATGGGCTTGTTGAAAGGAAGAATAAGACACTCATTGATATGGCAAGATCTATGCTTAGTGAATACAATGTGAGTGATTCTTTTTGGGCCGAAGCTATCAACACGGCTTGCTATTATAGCAACCGACTCTATTGCCACAAGATGCTTGAGAAGACACCCTATGAGCTATTGAATGGAAGAAATCCAAATATTGCATAGTTTAGAGTGTTTGGTTGCAAGTGCTATATCTTGAAGAAAGGTACAAGATTGAGAAAATTTGAGAAGAAATGTGATGAAGGCTTCCTACTTGGCTACTCAACTACAAGCAAAGCATATAGAGTATGGAATCTTACTCATGGCATAGTTGAGGAGGTGCATGATGTGGAGTTTGATGAAACAAAGGGATCTCATGATGAGAATGACAATCATGATGATGTGAGAGGTGAACCATTGGCCAATGCAATGAAGAACATGGATATTGGGGACATTAGGCCGAAGCAAGTGGATGATGAGCAAGATATTGACTATCAAGTGAATCCTTCATCCAATGAGCAACTCAATGACAATCAAGCTAGTTCATCCTCTCCAACTCAAGATCAACAAGGCTAGTTCATCATCTCAATCCAATGACCAACCAACTACAAGCAATCAACTTCCAATACTCCAACCAACATCTATTGCTAAGGATCATCCTTTGGATCATATTATTGGAGATATCACAAGTGGTGTACAAACAAGATCAAGATTGGCTTCATTTTGTGAACACTACTCTTTTGTATCATCTATTGAGCCAACCAAGATTGAAGAAGCTTTGCAAGATATTGATTGGGTGAATGCTATGCATGAAGAACTCAACAACTTCAACAGAAATCAAGTTTGGGAGTTAGTTGAGAGACCAAAGAACCACAATGTCATTGGCACTAGATGGGTCTTTCACAACAAACAAGATCAAGATGGAATAGTGGTGAGAAACAAAGCAAGACTAGTCGCACAAGGTTACACTCAAGTAGAGGGTCTTGACTTTGGGGAAACATATACACTGGTGGCAAGGCTAGAAGCAATAAAGATTCTATTGGCTTATGCTTGTGCTCACAATATCAAGCTCTATCAAATGGATGTGAAGAGTGCATTTCTCAATGGGTACATCAATGAATTGGTATATGTTGAACAACCACCCTGTTTTGAAGATGACAAGAAACCCATCCAACCATGTGTACAAGCTAAGAAAGGCATTATATGGCTTGAAGCAAGCACCTAGAGCATGGTATGACAGGTTGAGAGACTTTCTTCTCTTTAAGGGATTCATTATGGGCAAGGTTGATACTACCCTATTCACCAAGAAGATTGGGAAGGACTTGTTTGTATTGCAAATCTATGTGGATGACATTATCTTCGGGTCAACCTATCAAGAGTTTTGTGAAGAATTTGGCAATATGATGGCTAAAGAGTTTGAGATGTCTATGCTTGGAGAGCTTAGTTACTTCCTTGGTCTTCAAGCCAAACACATGAAGAATGGAACTTTTGTTAGCCAAGGCAAGTACATCAAGGACATGCTCAAGAAGTTCAATCTAGATGAAGCAAAGTCTATTAGTACACCAATGGGAACAAATGGAAATTTGGATGGTGATGCTAGTGGCAACATGGTAGATCAAACGCTATATCGATCAATGATTGGTAGCTTGCTCTATGTGACCGCATCAAGACCGGATGTCATGTTTAGTGTATGCATGTGTGCAAGATTTCAAGCTTCTCCAAGAGAGAGTCATTTGAAGGCCACAAAGAGGATATTGAGATATTTGAAGCATACACCTAATGTTGGGTTGTGGTATCCTAAAGGATCAAACTTTGAGTTACTTGGATACTCCGACTCGGACTATGCGGGTTGCAAGATAGAAAGGAAGAGCACATCAGGAACTTGTCAATTGCTTGGAAGATCACTAGTCTCATGGTCATCAAAAAAGCAAAAATAGTGTGGCACTCTCTACCGCCGAAGCCGAATACATTAGTGCTTTAAGTTGTTGTGCACAAATTCTATGGATGAGAGCTACTTTGAATGACTTTGGAGTCAAATTCAAGCATATTGCTATGCGATAATGAAAGTGCAATCAAGCTCACCAACAATCCGGTTCAACACTCAAGAACAAAGCATATTGATGTCTACCATCATTTCATTAGAGATCATCAATTGAAAGGGGACATTTCTATTACAAGTGTTGGTACCGAAGATCAATTGGCCGACATCTTCACCAAACCACTAGATGAAAAGAGGTTTTGTAAGCTAAGGAATGAGGTGAACATACTTGACTTCTCCAACATGAGTTGATGCACCCCCACTTATATGACATGCCTCTACTCCAACAAAGCAAGGTAAAAGTTGATTGAAAAGCATTCATGCATACTATCCTAGGACTTTTGTAGAGCATATAGACATCACTCATGCTTCTAGGCTCATTCATGAAAACCAAAATGTCTTTGATGCTTATATGGTGCCTAGTGTTTGATCAATGTCTATGAACTTAAGTGTTTAATTCAACATAGGCAAGATAACCATCTTAGCATGTGTCAACAAGCTTGTCTATGGTTTAAACTAAATTAAATATCTTGGGCAAGTAGCTTAAATCAAGCCAATGTTGAAAACAATCTTTCACCCTATCTTACACTAAGGGGGAGTAAAACTTGAATATCTATAATCGGTACCACCTTTTTGTGTCAATTGGATGACAAAGGGGGAGAATTTGTGAAAAGATCTAAAATTGACCAAAGGGGGAGAATCACCAAAGGGGGGAATCAAAAGATATATGACAAAAGGGAGAAAAATGAACAATCGATTTGAAAAGAACATACAAATAGGGGGAGCAAGCTCATGAACACATTGTTGCATTTGAATGCTTGCATCCTCATATGTAATGTTGCACAAGTACTTAAATTCAATATTTATGCTTGTGTGGTGATTGCTAGTGATACAAAATGAATGATGATTGATCAACTAGCATGCATAGGTTGATTAGCTTAAACTCATGTTTGCTTTTCAAGTGGTGTCTACCTAATCATGGTGCTAAGGGTGATTCTAAAATCCGCACTCCGTTGGTATCACGCTTCAAAGGTCTACTATTAAACCTTAGCATCATTTGGTAGCTATTTACTCTCCCACATTGTCCATCCATGCATATGTGCAAAACTTGAACCAAACTCTAAAAGCACATATGTAGGGGGAGCTAATAACTACCAAAACCGAATTTGTGGAACTTGTCCAAATATTAAATCTTTGATTAAAATGCTTGGACAACCAACTCAAGTTCAAAATGATTATATTTCATATCTTTATGGAAAGGTTGACATCAATTACCAAAAAGGGGGAGATTGAGAGTCCCCATGTGTTTGGTTTTGAGTAATTGATGAAACCTACCTAAGTACTAACCTTGATCTCTAAGTGTGAATCATGAGATAGGTTGGTACATGCTATGTGATGGAGAAAGGTGGATCAAGTGGATGGCACAAGATCTAGCATGGTGGTGCAAAGGAAAATGGTGTGAAGGAAAAGGTGATAATAGTAACCATTTCCGGTTTGGTGATCAAGACACCATAGAGGATGTGATTACATTTAGGATAGATAGCCATACTATCAAGGAGGGAGCTCTTGTGAATGGTTGTGGTTATCATGTGCCACTAGGTTCATATGCATTGCATTAAAATCAATTGAACCAAGTGAAACAACCAACTAATTCCAAGTAAAATGTGAACTAAAAGCTAACACATGTGCACAAGTGTTGAGATAACTTAGTATTATCCCTTGGAAGCTTGGAAGAAGTTGGAGATGTGTTTGGGCAGTGAAAGAAGGTCCAGACGCAGGGTCCGCACATTGGGGTTCTGACTGTCTGGACTATGGCGTGCGCGTCCGGAAGCAAACCCTATGCTGGCAGTTCTGTGGATAAAGGTCCGGACGCTGTTGGACGTCTGGACGCGCAGGTCCCACCAGCGTCTGGATCGTTTGGCGCTCTCTGGTCGGCTCTGTGTAGAGTCCGGACAGCGTTTTGCGTCCGGACAGGGGACTCCAGACACGTGTCCAGAGAAAAGAGGCTTACTGGTTGCTCTCTGTGTTGCGTCCGGACGGAGTGGGCGATGGTCCGGAGGCGGACTGTTCCTCATGTCCGGAGACACGTGGTGTGCTATGGCGTGCGCGGGAAGAAGACTATTTGAATGGCAGGCTGACCGGACGCATACGGCATGGTCCGGATGGCGCGTTGCGCGCGTCCGGAGGTCGCATCCGAGGTATGAAAACAGAGGAGTTGTCTATTCTGGTGAAGGGCATCCGGACGCTGTTGCTGGTCCGGACCCTCACTATTGCTTGCGTCCGGAGGCACGCAGAGAAGCCTGTTTTGGATGGAAACAGCTAGTTGTGGGTGTGAGGATATATAAGGTTGTATGGTCCGCCCTTGGGGGTCTCTCTTGCACAATTTCATCACTCACACACTAGTTCTCATTTGTGAGAGCCTCCACCACTCATATCATTGATACACTTGACATATTCATGAGAGATTGAGTGAACCAAGTGCATTGCTTGATTGATTGCATACTAGTGGCACGTGGTCATCGTCGTCATCGCGGAGCTCTTGTTATTCTTGGAGATTTCCATCTCCTAGACGGTTTGGTGCGACGAGGATCGTTGAGCGGAGGAAGGTGATTGTCTCCGGCTCCGATCGCTGGATTGTGAGGGGTTCTTGAACCTTCCCCGCGGGAGTTCGTGAAAGGTATCTCTAGTGGATTGCGCGTAGCTTGTGGATCCCTATATTGTGTTGGTTTTGCGGCACACGGTGACGGTTTTGGCGTGTGATGCCAATTAGCATGTGAACCTTCAAGTAGGTGAATCGCTACAATGAGGACTAGCTTGTTGGCAAACAATTGAACCTCGGTAAAAAATCTTGTGTCACATTGTCTTTCACCGAGGATTCTTATTGTGATTGATTGGCTTTTCATTGGTATTCTCTCCACGGCGGTACAACCTTCCTAACTCTAGCTTTGCATTACCTTCTTTACATTATTGCAAAGTAGAGTAGCTCTCTAGCTTGTGTAGCTTTGTGTAGAGCCTTCTAGGTTTCTAGTTAGTTAGTGTGCTTTAGTATCTATCTTGTTAGAAACTAGAATTGGTAGGTGGCTTGCCGACCCTTAAAGCTACTACAAACTTTCTTACGCCGTGTCTTATTCTAACAAGTTTGCTTAAGTGTTGTTGAAGAATTTTTAATAGGCTATCCACCCCCCCCCCTCTAGCCATTCCTAGACCTTTCAGAGGCATTTTAAAATAGCTGTAGGAGCCAGATGGGCCGGTGGCCCGCCGTAGTTAATCGCGGTTGGCTACCATCCCAGCAACTGCCTCGGTTAATCGGTTAACAAAGGCGAGTGTCATAACCACCTTGGTTAATCTATGTTTAACCGAGGTGGTTACATTATGACAAACGCCTACATTAAATAGTTAACTGAGGTGGTCTTCATAACATAATCACTTCTATTAAACTCATTAACCAAGGTAGTTACATTATGATGACTACCTTTGTTAACTATTTAACGGAGGCATTTGTCATAGCGTTAATGCCTCGGTTAAACATACATTAACTGAGGAAATTATATTATGATGTCCACCTCGGTTAAGTCTGTACCTATGAATACAACAACCCATCTCTTCTTCCTCGCGGCTTCACCTCCAGTTTTGGGGGTTTTGAGCTCAAAACCCAAAAATTGACCATTTTGGAGGGGGAGGTTTTGCCCTTGAAATTGGTAAAGGGGAGGCACCACAAAGATTGATTTCTTACTCTTCGGCTCTCATACTCTCTCTTTTACATGATTTATGCGAACACATGGTGGATAAGTACCCATGGATGTTCAACTTTGATGATGAGTGATTGACCAACACGTGAGTGTTTCAGTTTGAGTGGCTTATCCTAACCTCTGCGAAAGCAGAAATGTGTGCTTGTCTATCGGCTTGTGGTGTGCAGGTGCTATGCCTCGTGACAGTAGGCAATGGTGTGGAGAAGGTCGAGTAGAGGCTTGTCGTGCTGATGGACTGAGAGTGGTGAAGGGCGGAAGCGGGGCTCAGACTGAGGGACCAAGGGCGTCGGCGGACTAGCTGTGGTGGCTAGTACTTGGCACCGGCGAGTGCGAGAAGACATGGAGGTAGACCGAGTCGGCCGAGTCAAGACAGTGGACGCGCGAGTCGAGCGGAGGCTCAGGGGACTCGGAGTTCGACCAGGCGAAGACAAGGTGGCTTGCGTCGAGTGGTTTGGTGGTTTGGGCCTCAAAACCATCCACGTCGATTTCCGAGTTTGGGCCGCAAAACTCGGGGTTCGGTAGTTGAGCCCAAAGCTACCGGTGGTGGGTTTCCTGGGTTTGGGCCTCAAAACCTAGGCGGAGCTTCCGAGGAAACGGGGATGGCATGTGGCGGAATCCTGGAGGTTGCGTCGAGGCGACGACAACTCCCGGCAGGAAGCGGGGTCATCCATTCAAAATGCGGGAGATATTTTCCGGAGCTTGGATTGCAATGCTTAGGCTAGGTAGTTCACTCAATGTATCTAGGGGGGTCATTGGGAAATAGCCAAAGCCCGATAAGTAGGGGGTTAAGGGGTATCCCTCATCCCATCTCTTGAACCCTAATCACTTGCCCCCACTCTCTCTCTCTAGTTCATGAGATCCCTAGGTTGCTTCCACCAACCTTTGTAAGAACTTGAGTTTGTTGCGAGGAATCGAAGGCCGTAACCTCTGTAAGCCATGGTGGCTTCGATTTCGTGATTATGTCTCTGTTTTTCTTGTGTTCTTCATGTTTTGTTTTTGTTCTCTCTTTTTCCTGAGATGATTTCTCTTTGTTGAGAGTAGCTTTGCAAAATCCGCTTGAACCAAGTTGTTAGCAATCGTGAGGAGCTTCTTTGCACCGAAGGAATTCTCCTCAAATCTCACGAGTGTGTAGATCGAGCGATTTCTTTGTTGTGTTCTTCGTTTTCCCTTTTCTCCCCCAAATCTGAGTGTTCCCGTTTATCCTCTCCAAATTGAGCGATGATTTCTTCGGATAGCTCCCCAACTGCACTAGGATGATGCCTACAAAGTTTGGTTCCAGTTGGTGATCATTTGGTTGAGTTTTGGGAATATTTGGCGAAGAGAAGATCGTTTTCGCGGGGAACAGTTTTCTATCTGTGAGCGTCGGACCACTTTACCCTAAGCTCCGGACTATTGCAAGTGGTCCGATTGTCTTGACCAGCTACGTGTCAAAGCAGTGAAGGGCGTCGAACCACCCTCCGTACCTCTCTGTTTTGAGCTCCGGACCATTGTCCATTGGTCTGGTGGCTCTGTCCTAGAGGCTGCTCTACGCGTCAGCCAGACACACTAGTCCGACGGTAAGCGTCGGACCAGCGTCCGGAGGTAGGGTACCTGCTGTGCTTTTTGCTCGGTGGCGAGTGTAAGCACCGGACGACTTTCCATAGTCCGACGGTGAGCGTCGGACTGGTTGTCCGGAGCCTAGGCTCTCACTGGTTGTTCTCGGTGTGAGCACCGGACATCCAAAAGAGGGCGTCGGACTAGTCCGGAGGTGCCCTGGTGTGCACTGGACCAAAGGCACCGGACCACTTCCATTGGTCCGGTGGTCTTGACTAAGGTAGTCCGGAGCGTCTGTTGGTCGTTGTTTTCTTCCGTCTTTGTTGCGGTTTGTTTCTACGGGTTCGTAGCTAGCTCCACTGTGTTCCTAGGACATCCCCTAGAACATCCACCCACTTGTGGGTCGTGAGCCTAGTTTTTGCTTTGGGTCGTGCTTGGGACAAGGATCACGATCTTCCGAAAGGAATTTTTATTTGGCTCCCATTCACGCCCCCCCCCACTCTGGTCGCCGTTTCCGGTCCTTCAATTTAGGTGGTTTTCCTCTAGATCTATCTCTAGAGATCTAGATCTAGATCTAGGTGGAGGAGAAAGAAAAAACTGGTTATAGAACTACTAGAGATGTTTTTTCATATATATTTTTTTTTTGTAAAATACAACTTTATTTTCATTTTGTGTGCAAGGTGGCGGTGGTCGTGGAGAGAAAAGAGTGGATGTACAAGCTACTGAGGGTCGGCAACAATATGTCTCTCCTGGGCCATGTGAGAAATTTTGTTGCCGCTACAAAAAAGCATCGTCAACGCCTAGGTCGGAAGCACAACATTTGTCCATGTAATAGTTGCAAGAACAAGCTTTGTTAGTAAGATAGCATTGTGCAATATCACTTGATTTAGCATGGTTTTGTCAAGAATTACACCATCTAGAAGTATCACGGTGAAGCAGATTTGAGTGCCACCGGTGCATCTGGTCGTGGAAACTTGTCGACGACCTTGACGATGAATGATGTAGGACAATAACCATCTTCATCACACCAGTTGTAGGGGGCAACAGTTCTGATCATGAATACATTAGTATTAACAATCTTCTTCAAGTCATAGCAGACAATGATGGTGGTGGGGATGGTGAGCAGGGTGATGTGTTGGATCCCGAAGATGCGGAGCTTTTTGAAAATATCGCTAACCAAACAGACCAAGATGACATTGTGTTTGGGAATATGAAGTGGTTGGAGAATATTAAAGACATGAATCAGGGGTCCATTGATCCGTTATATAAGGATTGTCCAAAGCATTGGACGGTGTTGCATTTTAACCTGTAGTTGCTGATGTTGAAGGCTCACCATGGGTGGTCGACACTAGCTTCAAAGACATGTTACATATGCCGGCTGACACGTACCCAAAGGGTAACAAGGATCCTACCAATACCTATCAAGAAAAGAAGATGATCTAGCCACTAGAGATGAATCTTAAAAAGTGCTATGCATGCCCTAACCATTGTATCCTATATCGAGGTGTTGACACAAAAAGCGTCAGATCTGTGAACACCTCGGGCTATTACCCAAAGCTCGATGTCGAGGGCGTGCCAGTCGATTTGACCAATCAATCGACAAGGATGATAACTATGACAAACTGAACGAGACGACAGCGATGCGCCCGGACGTCAAGGCTCAAATTGATCACGGATAACTAGAGCAGAGCTAGATGAGGCAAACAACGATGCGCCCGGATTGCCAAAGCCTAGAGGTACTCCCAAGCGGAACTAGCAAGGATTTTGACAGAGATCAAGGTGATGCAGCCCGTCGAAAGCTTGAAGAACTCGTTGAAAACTATGACTAATGCATAAAAAGGGAAATTGCGGTAAAAGTAGGATAAAAAGTAGAATTGGTTTGTTTTTGATTTGATTGTTCTCTATTCCATAGCCCTCGGGCTCATATTTATACTCCCACATGGAGAGTTGTACAATGACACGACACATATCTTTCCTAAAACAAACTCCTACTTTAAAGGAAACTGACTCGCGCAGGAGCCGGATAACAATATTTATTTCCTAAACAAACACACCTATTTTAAGGGAAAATAAACGACTCATGCAAGAGTCAGACTCAAATTACTATAATAATACTGGTATAAAACACCAGTTTCCTTATACTCTTTGATGGAAACTTTCCATCGGCAGATCCCTGCAACTTTCTTCTTTGGCCACCGGTAGTCTTCTGCTGCCAAGTGCTAAATCATGCCCATCGGCATCGGTAATACTTTTCCGATCGGCAATCGGCAGCATCTTCTTCATCGGCAATCGGCAACCATCTTCCATCGGCAATCGGCAACAAGCCTTTATGGGCAATCGGTAAGGCCCCTTCATCGGCAATCGGCAGACTCCTCATCGGCAATCAGTTCCAGCAAGACTTCACAGATTTGGTCGGCAAGGCTCATCAGCTTCCATCGGCAAAACTCATAGCACCCACCTATCGGCATTATCAACTCCTGATACCGATGGAGAACGGCCGCTGACCAGTCAAGCCTCAGCCCATTTGACACGTGTCGAAAAACGGTGTCAACACGAGGCAAGTACAAGAACTTATAAAGTTGTCCTCATTGCAGCGCAAGTCGATACAAGAGGAATGTTGGTTTTCGTGTAGATGTGGATAACGTGGGTCCCAAGAGAGGACAATAGAAGAAGCAGAAGACATCCAAGAAGCAGATCATGTCTCCTAAGGATAAGGACAAAGAGGGTTACATGCAGAGGAAAAGTTCTACACTATTGTGTGGTATCTGCCCGTAATCGATCACTTGCGTGCGCTATTCAGGAACCTAGAGGATGCCCAGCTCATGTCGTGGCATGCATCAATGGAATGCATGAAGGACAATGGCAAGTTACGACACCCCTCCAATGGCAAGCAGTGGAAGCATTTCAACGCCAAGTTCTTGAAGGAGTTTGGTTATGAGACTAGGAATGTTAGGTTTGCGCTAAGTACTGATGGGATGAATTTGTTTGGTGACCTCAGGAGCTCTCATAGCACTTGTCCGGTCATCCTCACCATATACAACCTACCTCCCT
Organism: Microstegium vimineum; assembly: GCA_022036555.1. NCBI lineage: Eukaryota > Viridiplantae > Streptophyta > Magnoliopsida > Poales > Poaceae > Microstegium > Microstegium vimineum. The sequence goes on along the minus strand of CM039128.1, from coordinate 21,156,545 downwards.
ATCTATGTCTAAAGTACATGTATCTTTTTCTAACCATGATTATTTCTGGACCGAGGCAGCATGGAATGATATCGATGTGTTCTTGGAACTTCTCATGGACGACATGGAGATATTATGGGAAGACAGGGTCAAGATGATGGATTCATCCCTAAAGAAGAAGTTCACTCTAAAAGCCATCATTTTTGTGACCATCACCGATTACCCTAGCCTTTTTCATTGTCAAGTCAGATCAAAGGTAAGTTAGGATGTGTAGTTTGCATTGACGGAACCTGCTACACTTATCTTAATGCATCCAAGATGTTGGTGTACATAAAGCACACGCAATTCCTCAACAAAAAGCACAGGTACCACCATCCTTCAATGAATTAATTCTCTGACAACCAAGTCGATGTAACACCCTAAAATTTGAATAGCAAATTAGATTTGAATTTGATTTAATTTAAAGTATTTTGTGAAGCATAGCATTAAATATATAAAACTTAAATTAAATTCCATGTTAGGGTTCACATGGTTGTGCATTGCATGCTCTTGCATTGTTTTTGGGTGTCTTGATTTTCAAAACCTTGAAAATGATTTCAAAACAAATTTGAAAATCAATTTGCAAAACTCAGAAAAAGGAAAAAGAGAAAAAGAAAAGGAAACACTGTTCCTATACCCTATCCAGCCCGTGAGCCATCTCGGCCTATTTCCCTCTCCCCTCTCTTGGGCCGGCCTGCCCGCACGCGGCCCAGCTCCGCGGCCTCCTCCCTCCCTCTCTGTCACTGCTCGGCAGGCCCACCTGTCGGCGCCCCGTCCCCTTCTCTCTCCCTCTCTCTGTTTCACTGGCGCCCCAGGCCCACCTGTCGGCTCTCTCTTCTCCCTTCTCTGCTCGAGTCTGAGGCGAACACGCCTCGCCGCGCCGCGAACCGCCGACGCGGAATCCCCGCGTCTCGTCTCCGTGCCGGACTCGCCTCCGCCCTCCGTAAATAGCACCGCGCCCCGCACCGAACCCCCCTCATCCTCTTGCCGCAGATTGTCTCGCAAGCCGCAACCGTCGTCCGCCGTCATCCGAGCAGTGCGCCGCCGCCGTTCCGCATCGTCGGCCGTCCAAGCACTTCGCCGAGCCGCGCAGCAGCTTCGCGTGAGTACCGGACACGCCATCTCCCCCTTCTCTTCCTCCCTTGCGCCCTGTCTCGACCCGCCGCCGTGAACCCGAGGTTCCGCCGCCGCTGTCCGTCGAGGCCGGCTCTCCTCGGCCGTCCTCAGTCCCATCTGAGCCTGGCATTCGCTTCGCGCGTGTGCGAGACACCTTTCCCCTCTGTTCTCTCTCTCTATTGCGCTCTGGAAACACCGCGCCGCTGTCACAGAACGCCGCCGCCGCGGTTCACCGTCGCCGACGCCTCTCCATCCTTCTCCGAGCTTCGCCGATGACCTAGACGAGCTCGCAATGCCATCCGCAACCTCTCGGTGCAATCGGTTTCGAAAACGAGGCACCCCAGAGCCCTAACCCCCTTGCACCGCCGTGCTCTGACCGCCGGCCATGGCCACCGCCGCGTCGCCCTGTTCTGACGCGGAGAAGAACCACCGTGTCCCTCCCCGATCTAATCCTATCCCTCCATCTCTAATCCTACGGCTCCAGATCCACCATACCCCTTCGCCTGCGGATTTTGCTAAAGAGTCCCTCTGTTTTTCCCCCTCCGAACCCGCAGTCCAAAACGCATTTGCCCAGTACGTTTTTCCGTCGGGAAAACGTATTTCCTTTTCTGAGATGTTTTATTCCGAAAATAAAATAAAACCCTAATTCCCTTTTTATCTCTAATATTCAAATGCTCATATTTTCTTCGTTTTAAATCCAAATCGACCCGTTCGAGTTGCGTTAGATCCGTATTTTCATGCTCTATCCAGTAGTATAGGTTTCACCTATGTTAAGTACTTTTGAAAATCAATGAAAATTACTTTGCTTTTGCTAAACCTCTCTCTCTTCAAAATCCCGTTTTATCTATAACTTCTCCGTTTTAGATCCGATTAGCGTGATTCTCGTATCTTTGTGATCGTAGTAAAGTATAGATCTGTTTTATAACCTTTTCAAAGGCTCTTATTTGTTTATGGTGTAATGTTCTGATCATGTCTTGTTTGCTTCGTGTATGATTGTTCGGATGATTGCGTGGTGATGTTGATCGAGTACAGGCGGTGAGATCTTCGTTGACCAAGAGTTCTTTGCAGCAGATCAGGATCACCAAGAGCTTTGGGATCAAGGCAAGTTTAACATGGGATCATCCTTGTTACCTATTCACCATAATTCAATCTAGTCATATTGCATGTGTCTAATTTGATTCCTATTAGATCTATACCATAGCTTTGTTATCCTTTACCTTGTCACCATGGGTTATATGCATATGGGTAGCTTTGCTATGCTTTACAATAATGGATCTTGAGATGAATCTTGACTAATGATATATGCAACAATGAGATAAAATTTGCTTTTATAGCAACATGGAATAGGACCCCACTGTAGGGCAAAAGCTGGGATTTCTAATACAACCACAAGTGCTACAATGGCTCTGGCTTTAGTCAAGTATAAAGATTCGTACTAGCATGTTGGCAGTTCGTGAAAGGCACCATTGCCGAGCTGGTTGCAGGGCATGGTCCAGGGTGGTTACCGTTTGAGAGGTACCATCGAGTGGAGGCTTTGTATACCCCTTGCCCGTGGGTCCGTAGGGTCTGGCAACATGTTAGGAAGACTTTTGAAAGATTTCATAGTGTTCCCTGCCGCTCACCTTGGAAGTGTTTTGGGAGTCATGATCCCGGGCATATGGGTAACATGGCTTGTGGGTAAAGTGTATAACCTCTGCAGAGTGTAAATCTATCATGATAGCCGTGCTCACGGTTACGAGCGGCCTGGAAAACTCACAGTGTAGATGATCAGGTTGTTTAATTGTTAATATTGGATATTAATCTTATCATGTGGTTATTAATTGGGTTATGCATAATTAAAGCTAAGTGTTGGTAAAACTTGACCAAGTTAAAAGCAACCGCAGTACAACCAGTGTCAACCTTTTGAGCTTCATAACCCTATGTTACTCTTGCTGAGTACGTAAGTGCTCACTCTTGCTTTCTCAACCCCTTCAGATGGCTATGAAGGCTACCGTGAGGAGTACTAGGCTAGTGGTCAACCAGTCGGCGTTCCCTGTGAAGTGGAGCTTCGTCGCGAGAGTTATCTTTATATTCCGCTGTTATGTTATTTAAATATTATTCGTTATGTAATAAACACTCAGTGATGATATTATTTAAAGATTTGTCGGCTTATGTGTGTGATTGATCTCTGGGCACACATGAGATATTCATATTCAATTTTATCCTTAAAATTGGGTGTGACAAATTGGTATCAGAGCAAGTGTTGACTATAGGACGCAAGCCTAGTTAGAATGGTCTTCTTACCTTCTCTTTTCTTGCATATATCCTTGCATATATATATTTGCTCAAACTGTTTATGCTACACTTGACTTATTCTATTGTGAAAATATTGTTCTAATCTACCTGTATCTTGTCTTGGTTAAAGATGCCTGCTCTTCGCCGATCAGCTCGTCTCAGCTCCAGTGAACGTGTACCTCCGCCACAGGCTCCTGAACCACAAGCTACAATGGAGGAGTCCCAAGAAGAACCAGTGGAGGAAATCCATGAAATCTCCAGCAACGAAGAGTACCAAGGGGGAGCAAGTCCCCTTTACCCAAGAGTTGTTTCCCCTACTTCTGATGTTGTCTTTGAAAACCTGCCAGAAGAACCCGGGTGGATCCGCACCAAGTATATCCGTGGAGGAGCGAACAGCAGTTACGCCCACTCCCAACTGGTAGAACTTGTGGGAGAATGCCACCCCGGACCTGAAGTCGCAACAATGTACACCTGCAAGGAATACAAGCATCCCCTCGCCAATACCTATTGGAAGGCAAAGGTATACATCTGTGGGAGTGCCGGTGTGCAAGCAGCGGAACGAGTGGACTATACCTTTCACAGCTGCGTTGCACATCCAACCATCGAAGCAAGCATGAAGGATGCAGCATTCTGTGCATACATGGCTATCCACAACAAGTTCAGAGATAGGGTTGCCAATACCCGACGTCGCTTCATCCCTCGCTTCGATGCGGAGCAGGGTTGGATCACCCTCGACCCTAGTGATGAAGGTGGCCCCGTTCTCAATGAGCTCGTCGACTTCGTCCAAGAAATGATGAGTATGTATGGACATCTTCTGGTGGAAACAATGACGCTACGCAAGGAGCTCAAACACAGCTATCAACAGCAAGATGAACTCCGTGAAGAGTTTGGGTTGCCTCCAAACTTCAAAAAGATCAAGAAGTGTTAGGGTTAGGAATCCCCTTTATAGTTAATCGTTAGATCGTGAGTCGTGTGTGTTGGTGTTTATCTAAGTGTTTAGTTGCTTGTGCTTTTGCTTATGTGTGAGTTGGATCTTTGTAATGATTGTTGAGGTAGTGGGCCTGTCCACAACACTCATAGCTTAGGTTGGGTTCTGAAAGATCTTAATAAATAAAATTGCAGTTTTCTCTAATCTGTCTTTTTCAGACCTCCCTGTCTTGTTAATTTTGCTCTTTCAAATCTGAACGACCTAAAATCACCAAAAATTAACTTAAAACAGTAGACTTCCTTATATTTCCATGGCCGCAAGAATCACTTTCATATCTGTTCGGAGTTAAGAGAAACAATTCCTGCAAGTTGATGTTTCTGCGCAGTTTGGTAATCTGGACAGATCTGCTTAATCGCAGTTTATGACTAAGTTAATATCAGAATCAGAAAAAGTCAGATTTACGAAAGTTGTAGATAATTTCTTTATCTTTCCAACCATGTAAGCTTTGCCTCTGTTTGAGTTCGGGAACTTCAGATATGACTGTTTTTCTAGACTGCTGTTGTGCTGAAATCCAGAAAAGTTGCAGACTCGTCCCGTGTCAGGTTCTAAATTTGTTCTTATGATATGACAGATGCCTCGCACCAGGACTAACTCGGGATCCAACACCAGTGACAACAACAACGACAACAACAACAACCAGCACCCTATACCTCCACCACCTGTGATGACCCCAGAACAGATGCAAGCTCAGATGATGCAGACGATGCAAGCCATGATGCAGTTCATGCAGAATCAACCCCATCAACCTGCTGGAGCTCCACCTGTCAACAAGCGGAGGGAATTTCTGCAAGGACACCCTCCTGTCTTCTCTCATGCCAGTGATCCGTTGGAGGCGGATGATTGGTTGCGTGCGGTGGAGAAGCAACTCAACATCGCACAGTGCAATGACCAGGAGAAGGTTCTGTATGCTTCTAGTCAACTTCAAGGTGCAGCACAGACTTGGTGGGAGACGTATCAAGATGCTCGTCCCGGCAATGCCCCTGCTATCACTTGGGAAGAGTTTTCCCGGGATTTCAAGGCATGCCACATTCCAGAAGGAATCATAGAGTTGAAGCAAGAAGAATTCAGAAATCTTCGGTTGGGACAGATGTCAGTCAGCGAATACCATGACAAGTTCTCGCAGCTAGCTCGCTATGCTCCAAATGAAGTAAGGGATGATGCAGATAAGCAGCGTCTCTTCTTGAAGGGAATCTACTATGATCTCCGGTTGCAGCTGAAGGGTAATACTTACCCGAATTTCCAATCCTTGGTGAACCGTGCCATCGTCCTGGACAATGAACGCAGGGAGATGGACAAGAAGAGGAAGCTTAGGGGACAAGCTTCTGGAAGCAACACTCGCCAGCGCCCCAACTATCCGCAGTAGGGTTACCAGCAGAGGTACCAAGGCTCATCCAACTTTGGGAACCGTAACCCGAACCAGCAACGTCCGCCATTCCAGCAGCAAGGTGGTTACCCAGCACTTCGTCAAGGCTCATCCAGCAGTACACCAGTAAAGGCTAATGTTCCCCACACCCCCACTAAGTGCTTTGCTTGTGGTGAAACCGGGCACATCTCCTACAACTGCCCCAAGAAGCAGAATCAGTTGAACCCCCCAAGCCAGAGTAGCAACAACCAAAGGGGAAGGAACCAACCACCACCCCATGGAAGGAGTGTGAACCATGTCTCCGCGGAAGCAGCTCAGGAAGCGCCAGAAGTAATGATGGGTACGTTCCAAGTCAACTCCATCCCCGCTTCTGTTCTTTTTGATTCTGGAGCATCGCATTCTTTCATATCACAAACTTTTGTTAGAATACATGGCATACCTATGTTAGCAATGCAAAATCCTATAATTGTGAATTCACCGGGTGGGGTTATGAGAACCGATTGTTACTGTCCATCGGTTACTGTTGCTCTAAAGGGAATAGACTTTAAAGCTAGACTTACAGTGTTGAGGACCGCTGGAATTGATGTCATTTTGGGTTTGGATTGGATGAAGAAATATAGCGCAGTGATTCAGTGTGATAAGAAGATAGTTGAGTTGTCTACACCTACAGGGAACAGGATCAGTGTTGATGTGATTATGGAACCTCCACCGACAGCCGCCGTCAATCAGCTTGAGGAGTATGACAACCCAGCAGATAGGGTTGTGGATGAATTTCCAGATGTATTCCCAGAAGACTTGCCAGGTATGCCTCCCGATCGTGACATTGAATTTATAATTGAGTTATTACCTGGAACTGCACCTATAGCTAAAAGACCATATAGGATGGGAATAAAAGAATTAGAAGAACTTAAGAAACAAATTAAAGAGTTGTCGGATAAAGGTTTTATTCGTCCTAGTTCTTCACCTTGGGGTGCACCGGTTATCTTCGTTGACAAGAAAGATGGTAGTCAGCGGATGTGTGTTGATTATCGGTCACTCAATGAGGTCACTATCAAGAACAAGTACCCTTTGCCCAGAATCGATGATTTGTTTGATCAGTTGAAAGGTGCTTGTGTGTTCTCCAAGATTGATCTTCGGTCTGGTTATCATCAGTTGAAGATTCGTGCTTCAGATGTTCCCAAAACAGCATTCACTACAAGGTATGGATTGTATGAATATACGGTGATGTCATTTGGTCTTACCAATGCACCTGCGTACTTCATGTATTTGATGAACAAGGTTTTTACGGAATACCTAGACAAGTTTGTGGTGGTATTTATTGATGACATTCTGATCTACTCCAAGAACGATGATGAACATGCTGAACACTTGAGATTGGTATTGCAGAAGCTCAAAGAGCACCAGTTGTATGCAAAAAGAAGTAAGTGTGAATTCTGGTTGAAAGAAGTTTCTTTTCTTGGCCATGTTGTGTCTAATGGTGGAATATCAGTTGATCCTAGTAAGGTGGAAGATGTACTGAATTGGAAACCCCCGACCAATGTCAGTGAGATCCGCGGTTTCCTTGGTTTAGCTGGATATTATAGAAGGTTCATTGAAGGATTCTCTAAGCTAGCTAAACCTATGACCGCGTTGCTTGAGAAAGATGCTAAGTTTGTTTGGTCAGAGAAGTGTCAGACGAACTTTGAAGAACTGAAAAAGAGATTGACTACAGCTCCTGTGTTGACCTTGCCAGACTTGAGTCAGAAGTTCTCTATCTATTGTGATGCCTCTCGTCTTGGTTTGGGTTGTGTGCTGATGCAAGAAGAAAGAGTTGTTGCGTATGCTTCGCGGCAACTGAGGAAGCATGAGTTAAATTATCCGACTCATGACTTGGAGTTAGCAGCTGTGGTTCATGCATTGAAGATATGGAGACATTATCTTATCGGTCATAAGTGTGACATCTACACCGACCATAAGAGCTTGAAGTATATCTTTACCCAGTCAGATCTGAATTTGAGACAACGTCGTTGGTTGGAACTGATCAAGGATTATGATCTTGATGTTCACTATCATCCTGGTAAAGCCAATGTTGTGGCTGATGCTCTTAGCAGGAAAAGTTATGCTAATGAGATTCGAACGATACCTATGCCTGAAGAGTTGTGTGCTGAACTTGAGCATCTCAACTTGAGCATTGTTGCTAATACTATGGAGATGGTAGTGGAGCCTACTTTAGAAAAAGAGATTCGTGAAGGTCAGTTGCAAGATAAGAATCTGCAGTTGATAGTTGAAAACTTGAAGGAAGGAAAGTCACCAGGATTCCGATTAGATGATAATGGTACACTATGGTATGGAAAGAGGATTTGTGTTCCTGACATCAAGTCTATTCGACAAACGATTCTGCGAGAAGCTCATGAGTCAACCTATTCAATCCATCCTGGAAGTACTAAGATGTACTTAGATCTTAAAGAGAAGTATTGGTGGGTTGGATTGAAACGTGACGTGGCAGAATACGTGGCAATATGTGATACATGTCAGAGGGTTAAAGCAGAACATCAGAGGCCTGCCGGACTGTTGCAACCGATGAAGATACCTGAATGGAAGTGGGATGAAGTTGGTATGGATTTCATAGTTGGGTTACCGCGTACTCAGAAAGGTTATGACTCAATCTGGGTCATAGTTGATCGATTGACCAAGGTAGCTCACTTCTTGCCAGTTCAAACCACTTATACGGGAGCACAGTTAGCAGAGTTGTATATGGAAAGAATAGTATGCCAGCATGGAGTTCCAAAGATGATCGTGTCAGATAGAGGAACCCAGTTCACTTCGCATTTTTGGAGGAAAGTGCATGATTCCCTTGGGACAGTGTTGAATTTCAGCTCAGCCTATCACCCTCAGACAGATGGACAAACAGAAAGAACAAATCAAGTGCTAGAAGATATGTTGAGAGCTTGTGCTTTGCAGTATGGTACCAGCTGGGATAAGTGTTTGCCCTATGCAGAATTCTCCTATAATAACAGTTATCAGGAAAGTCTGAAAATGGCACCGTTTGAAGCTTTGTATGGACGGAAGTGTAGAACTCCGTTGTTCTGGAATCAAACGGGAGAAACCCAAGTGTTTGGACCAGACGTTTTGAGAGATGCAGAAGAAAAAGTCCGGATAATCAGAGATAATCTGAAGATAGCACAGTCTCGACAGAAAAGTTACGCGGATAATCGAAGAAGAGATTTGTCTTTTGAGATCGGTGATTACGTGTATCTGAAAGTGTCACCGATGAGAAGTGTGAAGCGGTTCAATATGAAAGGAAAGTTAGCACCCAGATATATTGGTCCATTCAAGATTCTTGAGAGACGTGGAGAAGTTGCTTATCGGTTAGAGTTACCAGAAAGTTTGTCAGGAGTTCACGATGTGTTTCACGTATCTCAACTCAAGAAGTGTTTGCGAGTACCGGAGGAACAGTTACCTTTGGAAGAACTTACAGTTAAGGAAGATTTGACCTATGAGGAATACCCGGTTAAGATTTTGGAGACAGCAGAAAGAGTTACAAGGAGTAAAGTCATCAAGATGTGTAAAGTGCAGTGGAATCGGTATACAGAAGAAGAGGCCACATGGGAAAGAGAGGAAGATCTAAGAAAAACCTACCCTCAACTCTTTAAGTAAGTAAAATCTGGGAATCTCGGGGCGAGATTCTTTTAAGGGGGTAGATTTGTAACACCCTAAAATTTGAATAGCAAATTAGATTTGAATTTGATTTGAATTTGATTTAATTTAAAGTATTTTGTGAAGCATAGCATTAAATATATAAAACTTAAATTAAATTCCATGTTAGGGTTCACATGGTTGTGCATTGCATGCTCTTGCATTGTTTTTGGGTGTCTTGATTTTCAAAACCTTGAAAATGATTTCAAAACAAATTTGAAAATCAATTTGCAAAACTCAGAAAAAGGAAAAAGAGAAAAAGAAAAGGAAACACTGTTCCTATACCCTATCCAGCCCGTGAGCCATCTCGGCCTATTTCCCTCTCCCCTCTCTCTGGGCCGGCCTGCCCGCACGCGGCCCAGCTCCGCGGCCTCCTCCCTCCCTCTCTGTCACTGCTCGGCAGGCCCACCTGTCGGCGCCCCGTCCCCTTCTCTCTCCCTCTCTCTGTTTCACTGGCGCCCCAGGCCCACCTGTCGGCTCTCTCTTCTCCCTTCTCTGCTCAAGTCTGAGGCGAACACGCCTCGCCGCGCCGCGAACCGCCGACGCGGAATCCCCGCGTCTCGTCTCCGTGCCGGACTCGCCTCCGCCCTCCGTAAATAGCACCGTGCCCCGCACCGAACCCCCCTCATCCTCTTGCCGCAGATTGTCTCGCAAGCCGCAACCGTCGTCCGCCGTCATCCGAGCAGTGCGCCGCCGCCGTTCCGCATCGTCGGCCGTCCAAGCACTTCGCCGAGCCGCGCAGCAGCTTCGCGTGAGTACCGGACACGCCATCTCCCCCTTCTCTTCCTCCCTTGCGCCCTGTCTCGACCCGCCGCCGTGAACCCGAGGTTCCGCCGCCGCTGTCCGTCGAGGCCGGCTCTCCTCGGCCGTCCTCAGTCCCATCTGAGCCTGGCATTCGCTTCGCGCGTGTGCGAGACACCTTTTCCCTCTGTTCTCTCTCTCTATTGCGCTCTGGAAACACCGCGCCGCTGTCACAGAACGCCGCCGCCGCGGTTCACCGTCGCCGACGCCTCTCCATCCTTCTCCGAGCTTCGCCGATGACCTAGACGAGCTCGCAATGCCATCCGCAACCTCTCGGTGCAATCGGTTTCGAAAACGAGGCACCCCAGAGCCCTAACCCCCTTGCACCGCCGTGCTCTGACCGCCGGCCATGGCCACCGCCGCGTCGCCCTGTTCTGACGCGGAGAAGAACCACCGTGTCCCTCCCCGATCTAATCCTATCCCTCCATCTCTAATCCTACGGCTCCAGATCCACCATACCCCTTCGCCTGCGGATTTTGCTAAAGAGTCCCTCTGTTTTTCCCCCTCCGAACCCGCAGTCCAAAACGCATTTGCCCAGTACGTTTTTCCGTCGGGAAAACGTATTTCCTTTTCTGAGATGTTTTATTCCGAAAATAAAATAAAACCCTAATTCCCTTTTTATCTCTAATATTCAAATGCTCATATTTTCTTCGTTTTAAATCCAAATCGACCCGTTCGAGTTGCGTTAGATCCGTATTTTCATGCTCTATCCAGTAGTATAGGTTTCACCTATGTTAAGTACTTTTGAAAATCAGTGAAAATTACTTTGCTTTTGCTAAACCTCTCTCTCTTCAAAATCCCGTTTTATCTATAACTTCTCCGTTTTAGATCCGATTAGCGTGATTCTCGTATCTTTGTGATCGTAGTAAAGTATAGATCTGTTTTATAACCTTTTCAAAGGCTCTTATTTGTTTATGGTGTAATGTTCTGATCATGTCTTGTTTGCTTCGTGTATGATTGTTCGGATGATTGCGTGGTGATGTTGATCGAGTACAGGCGGTGAGATCTTCGTTGACCAAGAGTTCTTTGCAGCAGATCAGGATCACCAAGAGCTTTGGGATCAAGGCAAGTTTAACATGGGATCATCCTTGTTACCTATTCACCATAATTCAATCTAGTCATATTGCATGTGTCTAATTTGATTCCTATTAGATCTATACCATAGCTTTGTTATCCTTTACCTTGTCACCATGGGTTTATATGCATATGGGTAGCTTTGCTATGCTTTACAATAATGGATCTTGAGATGAATCTTGACTAATGATATATGCAACAATGAGATAAAATTTGCTTTTATAGCAACATGGAATAGGACCCCACTGTAGGGCAAAAGCTGGGATTTCTAATACAACCACAAGTGCTACAATGGCTCTGGCTTTAGTCAAGTATAAAGATTCGTACTAGCATGTTGGCAGTTCGTGAAAGGCACCATTGCCGAGCTGGTTGCAGGGCATGGTCCAGGGTGGTTACCGTTTGAGAGGTACCATCGAGTGGAGGCTTTGTATACCCCTTGCCCGTGGGTCCGTAGGGTCTGGCAACATGTTAGGAAGACTTTTGAAAGATTTCATAGTGTTCCCTGCCCGCTCACCTTGGAAGTGTTTTGGGAGTCATGATCCCGGGCATATGGGTAACATGGCTTGTGGGTAAAGTGTATAACCTCTGCAGAGTGTAAATCTATCATGATAGCCGTGCTCACGGTTACGAGCGGCCTGGAAAACTCACAGTGTAGATGATCAGGTTGTTTAATTGTTAATATTGGATATTAATCTTATCATGTGGTTATTAATTGGGTTATGCATAATTAAAGCTAAGTGTTGGTAAAACTTGACCAAGTTAAAAGCAACCGCAGTACAACCAGTGTCAACCTTTTGAGCTTCATAACCCTATGTTACTCTTGCTGAGTACGTAAGTGCTCACTCTTGCTTTCTCAACCCCTTCAGATGGCTATGAAGGCTACCGTGAGGAGTACTAGGCTAGTGGTCAACCAGTCGGCGTTCCCTGTGAAGTGGAGCTTCGTCGCGAGAGTTATCTTTATATTCCGCTGTTATGTTATTTAAATATTATTCGTTATGTAATAAACACTCAGTGATGATATTATTTAAAGATTTGTCGGCTTATGTGTGTGATTGATCTCTGGGCACACATGAGATATTCATATTCAATTTTATCCTTAAAATTGGGTGTGACAGTCGACCCTTAAACTAACGAACCAGAAATTATGACTTATGGTCAAAAGGTGTTTGACATGGTGAAGGGCATAAATGTCGAGTTTGGGAAGAAGAAGAAAGCTAAGGAAGATGGGACCAAAACAATGAAGAAGAGGAAGCGAGATAAGATGGAGGAAGAAGAAGCAAAGCATGTCACCCCTGTTGTTCCTTTCAAGAAGCAGTCATGTTTCTTCAAGCACCTTTCGTACTGGAAGGAGCTACATATGCCCATGTCATCGACTATATGAGCCTAGAGAAGAATGTCTTCGAGAGCACGACCAGGGTGCTGCTAGACATCAAGACTAAGACAAAGGATGGCCTAAATTCACATCTGGATCTTATGAACAAGAACATCAGGACTAAAATTCATCTGACACCGGCAATGCATAGTGGGAAAGTGGACCTTCTGGGCGGAGCTACAACCTCATGACAGATGAGAAGAGGGCCATGTGCTAATGGCTTAGAATTGTGAAGGTGCTAACTGGTTTCTCTTCCAACATCAAGAGCCTGGTCTCTATGAAGGACCTCACACTCACTAGCTTCAATGCACATGACTGCCATGCCATGCTCACGGTGTTCCTCCCAATTGTCATTAGGGCTATTGGCCCAAAGTACGTAAAGATGGTCATCACATGCCTCAGTTACTTATTCAAATTCATCACACAAAAGGTCATCAATGAAGTTGATCTACTAGGCCTAAAACAATTGATTCTAGACTCTTTGTCAGCTCGAGATGTGTTTCCTGCCTTTTTTGATATTATGCCACACCTGATGATGCACATGGTTGATTATACATAGGAACTTGGGCCTGTTTACCTACACTAGATATGGACATACAAGAGGTACATGTCGACCATGAATAGATATGTCCATAACTGTGCTTACCTAGAGGGCTCTATGATTGAGGCATACACAACAGAGGAGGCCATTAACTGCTACACCAAGTACATCCTGGATGGAAATGCAATTGGGTTGCTCGTCCCTTTGCTACAAGGTAGAACCTTGGGGATGGGGTTCACGGGGACAAAAGTACATAGTAGTATACAAGATGAAGTGGTGCAAGAAGCTCATCACAACGTCCTTAATCAGTTAGTGGTCATGGACACATGGGTTGGAAATCATCTAGAGGACATCTGTTGCGCTAATGAAAGATGCACATAGGCATGGGTACAAATACAACACAAGATCAATTTCACAATATGGATTAAACAGCATGGCATACCTCCCTATGGAGAAACTGATGAATCAAGGCATGTGTATGGCCCATCCACCCAAATCACTTCATGGCAAGGGTATGACATCAATGGATATAGGTTCCACACAAAAGAGAAGGACAATAAGAGCGCAACATAGAACAATGGTGTTCGATATGAGGGCATAGATGAGGCCACTAGGGAGACAAAGACATACTATTAGCAGATTGAATAGATATATATGGGAACTTGACTATGGTGGTGATCAACATAGCCATTTTTTGGTGCTAGTGGGTCAAGCCGAAGGTGGTTGTCATGGACGAGTATGACCTAACCACCAAGGAGCTCCAAAGTGTCAGGTACAAAGACGATCAGTGGGTACTAGCAAACTGTGTCGCATAGGTAGCCTACTACCCGATGCCTCGAGACTCCAAGAGGGATGTGGTTGTGTCAGGATCGTGGGAGCAGATGGAGTCAAGAGTCCCAAAGAATACAACCACTACATGTGGAGTTCTCACTTTTTACCGATCATCCACGCAAGATCAAGCCAGTCGAGAACCGCGTAAAAAAAAGTGGCATGAAGCCTTGGTTTCGCTCTGAAGGTTAGAAGAAGAGTGTCATAGGATTGCTTCTAGCAAAATGATATGTATGCCAAACATATATGTAATGATGTACTCACTTATCGATTAACGAGAACTATGTGTTACTAAATTTTTTGTAATGGGGGCATATATATAAGACAGTGGGAGATCATATGATTTTTAACAATCATTTGATATGTATGACACACATATATGTAATAAGTAATCCTCCTCCTCCTCCTCCTCCTCCTCCTCCTCCTACTACTACTACTACCCTACTACTGCTGCTACTATTAACTGAGGCGGTTATGTTAAGGAGCCCGCCACAGTTAAGGTATTAACAGAGGTGGTTGACTAACCGTCTCGGCAAAGGCCAGAATAATCCTGACCTTTGCTCCGAGGTGGTTGAGAAAACCGCCTCGGTTAACCATTTTTGCCCACCTCCGTTAAATTTACTATAGTAGTGTAGGCCTAGCTTCACAATCCCGTCATTTTTTCTATCTATGACCCAAATGTGAAAAATATATGCACAAACAGAGAATAGAGGCACAAAGGAGAGGCATGTCATGAGGAGGCCAAATGGTTTCAGGGTCGAGTGGCTGGTGGCACCACCAAACATGGTGCATCCTATTCAAAATAGGGCCTGGCCAATGGTATCATGGCTTGGTCACCACGGGAACAAGCGGTTGGAGGTAACATGGGTCGTTGGGCAACAAGCAACTAGTGGTGTTGTTTTTTTGGTGCTCGTGGGCGCTGCACCCGTTAGGGTGCGGGTGTAACATTAGGCTCACGGGTTTCTTCGGGTCGAGGCCCGCGATGGTGTTAGGTCAGGTGCGGGTGTCATATTTCAACCGAGGTGACTTGCAGGACCTGAAATGTATGTTTTCCTATTTTCCCTCTATAATTGTAGGTGTAGAACTAACATTTGGTATAAGCCTATATAAAAGTTAGTATTGTTTGTATAAACTATGTTGTCTACATAGTATTTACTAGACTAGACTTAATTTTTTATGAACTTTTGATTTATTGGTGATGGTAAAATGGTAATTATGTGTTATTTCTCTCAAATTTAATAACATTTTTGTTATATGTTACTCACCCCATTCATAAATGATAATCATATTAGATTAGAGGAAAAGTCAAACTTTATAGATTTTGATCAATAATTAGTCAAATTATATTAATGTTTAGAGCATACAACTTACACCAATAGATTTGTGTTAAAAAGACCTCTAAGATGATATGAATGTTTTTGCCACCAACTTTATATTATAAGAGAAATCAATGGTCAAAATCTATTTTATATGACTTTTTCTTTGGCCTAATACGATTATCATTTTTTAACGGAGAGGGTAGCTTATTATTAACACACCCACAGGTGACCCAAAACACGCGGGTCAACCGCAGCCGCAGCTGCGGGTGTGACATTGTAATTGCAGATCTCATTGATGGTGGGCGTAGCCAAATATCGTGGGTGCCGTCGAGGGTGGATTTTTACTAAACCTGACCCGTTGTCATCGCTAGTCACAAATTATAGATATTTTTGGTTGTAATAGGTACATAGCTTTTGCTATAGGTTTACATATACATATGTTTAGATACATAATAATACTTGTGTACCCGGAAAAGCCAAAGTGTCCTATAAATTAGGACAGAGGAGTAATAAAGATACACTACACTATTTTTCATTATAATCATTGTAAAAAATTAAAAAATAAAATATATCAATTAGCACACAAAACCACTAATGAACATATTAAAACTTATCAAAATTAGTTTTACCATCATGATTACTAAGTAATAATATAACAAGCTAACAATTCTTAATTTATTTACTTATATTGGTAAAGGTTAGAAAATATAGACCGGTTTTGGATCACTAGACTAAACTTTAGTCCATCATTGGATAATAGGGTAAACGTGGACTAATTCAAATTTTCTTTTTTATAATGAATTATACTCACCATTTAGCCTCTATTAGTTTTTGTGAGACCATGATTAGCTGATGTTTAGGCATTTGGCATCCAAAACCCACATATATATTGTGCGGCAGATTTTTTATAAGCAAGTGTATCCAACATCTATGGAGCACATTCTTTTGTGGTGGATATCTATATGCAAAGCAAACGCTGCCAATCATTGACCTACGTCAAGCACACAATTTTTTTTTTGATGCAGTCAAGCACACAATGTTGGCGCGCCTTCCTGCCTCCAAATAATGCAACCGTCCCTCGGTACCTAGGAAAAATATCTACAGATTATTCGTCCTCTACCACGCATATAAATTTAAATCATAATTACACGCATTTAATTTTTGTTGCCAACTTGCTCACATAGAAGTTGATCGATAACAACTTTACACGGCCATGCAGCCCACAGCCTGTTCACACGACACGAAGCCTGATATTTCGGCCTAGTTCAAACACGGCACGTCCCAATGACTAGTAGGTCCGGGATGGCCTGACCCGATGTGTAGGGTTAAGCCTAGGCCAGTCAAGCATGACAAGCGGCATGGCACGGCTGCATGCAGCGATGTGTAATTAACTTGGCCCAAGACTATCAAACACAGTTGTTCTCTATGTATAGAAAAAATATCTATATATCATTCACGATCCACCATGCATAAATTCAAACTCTAGTCACACGTGTTTAATTTTCATTTCCAACTTGCACGCATAGAAGCTGATCGATGGCGACTATAGACGGCTATGTAGCCTGTGGCCCGTTGCATGGTACGAAGCCCGATATTTTGTCTGGGTCCACCCATGGCACAAGATGGTGACTAGCGGGTCCAACCTATGCATAGCTAGGGTGTGCCTAGGCCACTCGTCAGGCAGGACGGGTGGCACGGCATGGCTACAGGCAGCGACGTGTAACTAGCTAGACCTAAGACTATAAAAAAGTAGTTATTTTCTCTGTGTATAGGAAAAATATCTACATATCATTGACGCTGCACCACACATAAATATAAACCCTAATATAGCAGTTTAATTTTCGTTTTCAACTTGCTCACATAGAAGCTCATGGATGTCGACACGAACCAGTCATAGCCATTATGCGCTCCATTGTAGGTTATTGTATAAAGCCTTAACAACTGATGAAACCCGGTACATGACATAAAGGCCTTGTTTGGTGTTGCGGTTTAGAAAAGCGCTTATTAGATAAGTTGCACAAATATGAAAAATGCATTTATTTGAGAAGCGGGTATGACCCAGCTTCTACGTTTTAGTGTAGATGGGAGTGGTGAGAAGTAGTGCGGCCAGAAAAAGCTATCAAAAAACGAACTGTTTGGCTGTTAGTTTCAGATTATTTTGGACATAAGCAGCGTTTAAGTTGTTTTTCAAACAAGGCCAAAGCGTTGTCCACAGGAAGGCTGCATTACAGGAAGGCTGCATTAGGCCGGCCAGGACCAGCTAAAACAAGTTTTTTTTTATGACAAGATCCAGCTAAAACAAGTTGGAAATGCATCACACTCTACTACAACGAAATCGACTTATATATTAGCGTGCAATTCTTTTGGCATTGAGATAATAATAATAATTTCATAAATTAAAGCACATATTGACATATGAATAGGTCAGCATTGCACTTGTTTCATTTTTATTATTTTCTCTCTCTCAAGAGACTAGAGAGGTCCTGGACAGTGACGTGGACTGTGAAGTGTGCCCGGAGAGACCGACGTGTACAAGCAGCAGGTGGACAGGTAGGCCGCCGACTGGAGTGACGTGCAGGTGCTGCATGCCGAGAAAAATGTGTCGCCGCTAAGCAATGAAGGAGTTTAGGGAATTTGCAGAAGTATGTTCAGGTGGGCAAGCCGCGTACACAAGACATATGGCGCGGCGTTTGGGGCCTTCTTCGATCTTGTTTAGCACCGCACCGGTGGTGTCTCCATCATTGTTAACAAGAGGGGATGCCATTTGTATGGACGGATTGCATCCCTCTGATTACATAAATTTGAAACGTAACGGTTTAAACCACTACCAGTTATGTCGTAGTTGGACCGTAAAAGTTATTATTTTATTATATAAAGTTATTTAAACTATAAATTTCATGACACTCTAAAATCTTTATAATGATTTATAATTTAGAACGGTAGTTAAATTTTAGAATGAAATGGGTAAGAAATGATGACGACTTCCGCAACAGTATTCACAGTGTGCGTGCCTAGTACTTGTAGCACATTCCAAAATTATTGGAAAAATAGAAAGACGTAGAAAGGTGCCCTGTCAGGGATGAATCGGAGCCGATTAAATAAACTCTGCCGTCCAAATCAATTCTGCCTATGTTTTCAACCACATGATCCGCAAATGGCTCTGTATTCTGGTTCGTAATCGTCGTGGAGCCATTACGAGTATCTTCTATTTGTCTTGCGGAAGAAATGAATCTTTTCGGTTGTGGTTGCAGCTCCCTATCACATAGAGGATTTGTTTGGTAGAACTTAGCTTCATCAGTGAATTAACTTTTGGTGGTTTGGATTTTATAAGTAGCTTTATAGAGATAGTTGAATCTGTTTTGGTAAAACAATTTTTTCTGTTAGGAAAAAAGGACAAATGACCATAATACCCTTTTCTTTTCTTTCTTTCTTTCTTTTCCCATCTAGATCCATTTCCATGAGTCTTTTATGGCCGCCGCCTCATCCTCCAACAACCGCGCGCCCGTCTGACCATCCCGGCTGCCCTCGCTCCTGCTCTAGTCCTGGTGCTCCAGCGACTCCGCTTCAACCTCGACCACACGCCCTGGAGCCCCGACGACTTCGCTCACAGTCTGGCTCCTCGCACGGGCCCAGTGACTCCGCCTCGCCTTGTCTCCTCGCTTTGCGCTCCGGCGACTCCTCTGCCACCCCGACCCCGGTGATTCGTGATCGCCTAGCCATGGGGGCAAATCTACCCATACGGTGTTGGGGTCCACATGCGTCAGAAGAAGTCGGTGCAAGCTAGTTTTTTTCGGCTTTTTCCCTCCCGCCTCCCTTGTCTCAGTGGGATTTCAGGAGCTCACGACATGAAGTTGAGCGAGTGGAGGCCATTTGGTGCAAAACAGCTCCATCTGCTTTGTGAAGCTGATACATAATCCTTACCAAACACAGTATGACATGATGACTAGCGGGCCCAACCTAATAAGTAGGGTCCTCAGCTACTCGTTTAGCACGACGGACGCCTGGTATGGCTACATGCATCGATGTGTAACTTAGCCTGAGAATATCAAACACAGTCGTTTCTCCGTGCGTAGAGAAAATATCTATGGATGATGGACGCTCGACCACGCATAAATTCAAACCCTACTTACACATGTTTAATTTCCGTTGCCAACTTGCTCACCTAGAAGCTGATGGATGCCGACACAAGCCATAGTCATCCATCTCCACTGTACATGACCTAAAGCAGCAGGCCGGCCGGCAACCGCACACAAGTTGGAAATTCATCACACTCTGCCGCAACGAAAGCGACTTTATATATTAGCGTGCAATTCTTTTGGTCTTGAGATAGTAATAGTAATAAATAAACTAAAAGCACATAGGAGTAGGTCAGCACTGCAATTGTTTCATTTTTATTTTGTCTCTCTGGAGACTTGACTGGAGAGACTAGAGAGGTCCTGGACAGTGACGTGGACTGTGAAGTGTGCCCGGGGAGACCGACGTGTACAGGCAGCAGGTGGACAGATAGGCCGCCGTCCGGAGTGATGTGCAGGTGCTGCCGAGAAAAATGTGTCGCCGCTAAGCAATGAAGGGTGTTTAGGGAATTTGGAGAAAGATGTTCAGGTGGGCAAGCCGCGTACACAAGATCTTGTTTAGCCCCGCACCGGTGTGTCTCGATCATTTGCTAACAAGAGGATGCCATTTGTATGGATGGATTCCATCCCTCTGTTTACATAAATTTGAAACGTAACGGTTTAAAATACTCTCCGGGTCATGCTGCCACGTAGCGTTATGGAACTAGAATTGTGGTGCTGGTATAGGTTCTTATTAAGGGCATGTTTGGTACGACTCAGCTTCAACAACTCTCTAGGTGAAACTGAACTATTTTGAAAAAAGTGTTTGGCAAAACAGCTTCATCAATAACTTTATGTATGCATGTGAGAGAGAAAGGGAAAGAGAGTTGTGATAAGCTATCATTTTCAGTTTCAACCAACTTCATATATATTTTTGTGAGAGGGGAAGAAAAATAGCTTCATAGGTAAAGCTGCATTGAAAAGAGGTGTTTGGCAAAGTATACCTGTATTAATCTCTACAGCTAAACCATACGGAAGTATATGGTCCTTCCGGCGGTTTTCGGTTCACCCCCGACGAATCAAACCTCCCGGCTTCACGCACGTCTCCACCCACGTCTCCACCCCGGTTCCCTCGAGCGCGCCCATCCCCGTCGCCAGCGCACGCCCCAGGCTACTCCTCCCCCGCTCCTCCCCGGTTGGACTCGGCATCCGACGAAACCGCCCCGGGCTCCTCCTCTCCAAGCGGCGCCAACGAAACCTCCTCTCCCCGCGGCGCCGACGAAGCCGCCCCGAGCTCCTCCTCACCAGGCGGCGCCGACGAAGCCGCCTCGGGCGCTCCTCCTCTCCAGGCGGCGCCGACGAATCTGCCCGCGCGCTCCTCCTCTACAGGGGGCGCCGGCGAATCCGCCTGGGCGCTCCTCCTCTCCAGGCGGCGCGGCCTCGGCAACCGACGTAGCCGCCCCGGGCTCCTCCTCTCCATGCGGCGTACGGCTCCTCCTCTCCAGGCGGCGTACGACGCCATCGCCGTCGGCCGAACCACCGCAAGCGAACAGCAAAATCTAGGTTCGATCCCCAATTCACATAATTTGCATAACAACGCGGACTTATTTCTGTGTGCTTGTTCAATGAATTTGTGTCCTACCTGGGAAAACACGGACTGATTTCTGTGTTTGCTCAATCAATTTGTGTGCTACCTGAATGTGTCCACGACCTCTGGCCTCTCCTGAGAAGTCGTCAGGAATTCCCCCTGCATAGTGCTAATTCGTCCTATATTACTGAGCTAATTGTTGGTGAATTTTAGTCTTGTCCCATTACGTCTATCAAGCCCATGTCATGTTCAACTAATTGCAAGCATGAGGTGTCATGTCGCGTGCTTTCGCCTATGGAATGTTCACAAGCTTATATGTTGTTTAGGATGCATATGCCACCATGTGTCGTCAACTTTAGGCTGGATAACTGGTTGATTTGGTTACTACATGTTATACGCTTGGGAACCTTTAACACGTCCATGGCAGAGACACAATTAGAAAATAAATTACATGACGACGGAGGCGGAGAGAATCCCCCTCCTGGATTTTGTTGGCCCTGTTAGCCGAATGTTTGAAAACACAAGTGAGATTCATAGTGTAGCAACGTTATTCCTTGCTTACATTCAAATATGATTGGAATACTAGCATCAATATCATGCTAGAAGCAATCTGAATTTAGAGTTGTTAATTGCTAGGAGCAATATGGATTTAGAGTTGTATATAAAGGAATATACTTGTTGACATCGTTTTTTGTATGTGTCAATATGAACCGGATGCACTGATCGGTAGAAGGATGGTTGCTTCTCCTTATCGGCAGTAGAATATCACCAATCAGATTGCCGATAGAAGCAGGAGATTGAAGAAACGTCAAAGATAAAGAGAAGGGTATTTGCCGATTGAAAGGTGTTGCCGATGGAAACAGGAGAACGTTGCCGATCGGGAATGTTGCCGATGGATGCAGGATATAGCTGATGTCAGTGGAAAGATGCCGATGGTAAAGGAAGAAGGTTGCGGATGGAAAGAAATCTGCCGATGGAAAGTGTCATCGCGAAGAGAATAGATAAGGAAACTAGTGATTTTATACCAGTATTATTATATCAGTTTGAGTCCGACTCTTGCACGAGTCATTTATTTCCTTAAAAGTAGGAGTTTTGTTTAGGTATGAGTCATGTCTGTGTACAACTCCTCCTACCGGAGTATAAATATGTACCTAGGGCCCGTATGAGAGATATTCAATACAATCAAACAAATCTATTATTTTCGTCTTACTTTTCCAGCATCTACATTTTTTGCATTAGTTTTAGTTTTATCTACGAGTTCTTACGATCTTGACGGGCTGCATCTACAAGATCTCCGTCTACCTCGCGAGTTCCGCTTTTTGAGCACTCTGAGCCTTGACGTTCGAGCGCATCGCTGTCGTCTCGTTCATTGTTGTTCCAGTTATCATCCTTGTGGATTAACTGGTCAAATCGACTGGCACACCTTGGATATCGAGTTCGGGTATAAGCCCGAGGTGTTCGCAGATCTGACACTTTTTGTGTCAACACCTCTTTTGGCACACCCGGTGGGACCCTAGATACATCTTTTGATCAAGATCATGGGTGGTTCTACTGACGTTGATCCAAAGAACGTCATTGAAGTCTCCGAAGCAGATCTGAAAGATTATCAGAAGCAAGTTATAGCGCAGGCTATGGAGGAATACAAGCAGCTATATCTGAAGTCCTTCAGCCTAACCATGAGCGGCGAAGCTATCCAGAAGCACGATCCGTCGTTGCCGCGGCAGATCACTTTCGACGCCAATCCTGGTAAATTACAAGAGATGGTTAATTCTGCATTAAATCAAGCATTAATTAGCCACTCTACGGTGCTGTCCAATACTGTATACAATGTTGTTATGCAATCTTTCAAAGAAGGACAGACACCTCATTACGTTGGTCCGGCGTATCATCAACCTGGATCGGCATCTATTGTGACTCCATCGGCAGTCCCAGCGGCATCTTCCCAACCTGCGAAGCCGTCCGCCGGTAAAGTTACTCCACCCAGATCAAGCCCTGCGAGCGTCGTTCGGCTAAATACAGACCCGATAGCATCGGAGATGTCAGGACTCGTAATCCAGAGTCAACCGATTCCTGCTAGCTGGAGGGGATACGGTATACCTCCAAATTCGTCTGCCGACGCTAAGTTTATCCGAGGTGACAATACGGCGGGGAAGGCCCCTGTGGAATCGGCAATATCAGCACAGCCGATGAGTCCGGTGATGCATTATGCCACGTCTTCTCCAAACGTGCAATTGCCGCCAGGGAATCTTCAGATGGTGGCATCCAAGATGTCTTACGGGCAACCATCAGCAAATGCTTTGCCGATGCAACAAGATTTGGCAATGGCAAACCATCTCATGATGATGACGAATCATCAAACTAGGGTATTGGTGCACCAAGGGAGCCAGTATGTCGATTGTTCCAGGGTGCAGGAGCAGCAGGCACCGGGTAACCATCAATTATCGGCAAATCATATGCCGATGACTTATAATCCTGCGTAGACCAGTCCAGTTCAGCAACAGGTGGTACAACCTGGGTACCAAGTAGCGGGAGCACAACGGTACCATCACCCAGCAAACTCTCAGAATGAAACATCGGTATATCAACCGATGAATATCATCCTGCAATATGCCCTAGTGAGCGTCCAAGGATATACATCGGCAAATCAACTGGTGTCTAATATTCAGCAAGGTGGTGTTGCGCCTATGCCAATTGGATCAGCTTATCTGCCGCAAAGGGCAGAAGGAATGTACCCGTCAGCCCAGCCAGTTAACATTCAGTCGATTCATCGGTAGGATCAGGATGCATACTGGGTCGACAAAATAGCCGAAGTGATGAAAGAACAGTTCGGTATCAAGCCTAAGGTCAATACGTACTCTTATCGAATGTCGTACCCTCAAGCCTACGATCTGATTCCTCTCCCAAATCGGTACAAGGTGCCGGATTTCACAAAGTTTTCTGGCCAAGATGATACATCGACGATGGAGCACATCAACCGCTTCATTATCCAATGTGGAGAGGCAGCTAGCAGAGATGAGCTAAGGGTGAGATTGTTCTCGTCGTCTTTGTCTGGATCGGCGTTTACGTGGTTTATCTCGCTTCCTCCAAATTCTGTGATTACTTGGGCCGATCTGGAGAAACAGTTTCACAAGTACTTCTTCTCTGGCGTTCATGAGAAGAGGATTACCGATTTGGTCAAGCTGAAGCAGCACAATGACGAATCGGTAGAAAGCTTCGTCCAAAGGCTTCGAGACATAAAGAATAAATGTTACAGCTTAGTACTGGATGATCGGCAATTGGAGGATTTGGCTTTCCAAGGATTACTGCCACACATCAAGGATAAATATGCATCTCAAGAATTCGAAAGCCTCAGCCATCTCGTACAGAGAGTTGTCGATCAAGAAGTTAAAGCCTTCGAACCTAGAAAGACTTGCAACAAGAAGGTGTCTTTCATTGAACAAGAAGATTCTAAATCAGACGAAGGGACGGATTATCGGCGTTGCTGAGTGGGTAAAAGATAAGAAGTCGATATCCTGTCCGTTTGGTCAGAAGGAGGCTGAAAGATTTACTTTCGATACTGCTAAAGCCGATAGGATATTTGATCTGTTGCTTCAAGAAGGGCAGATTAAGCTGACGCCTAATCAAGTGATTCCATCGGCTGAAGAACTTAGAAGGATGAGGTAATGTAAGTGGCATGATGCGACCTGACACAGCACCAATGACTGCAAAGTCTTTAGACAACAGTTGCAGTCAGAAATCGAATCTGGGCAAATCAAGTTTGAAAGTTCTAAAGCTTAGAGGCCGATGAAGATTGACCAACATCCATTTCCAACTAATATGGTGGAAACTAGTGGGAAAGTCAAAGTCTGACGTCGGAAGTAGCCAAGAAGAATTCATCGGTGGATCCCAAACACCAAGTAGCTATGCAGGATGTAAAGGGAAAGAAACTTGCCGATGAAAGAGAGAGTAAAAGAACTGCTGATGAAAGTAGTGATTCCAGGAGGCCTCGGGGACGTTCGTCGTATGGTGTTGTAATCATGCACAGGAGGCCACGACAGGAATACGGGCGTTCGCGAGAAGAGCAGCATCGGCAGCAGGAGGAAGAGAGACGCCAAGAGTGGTATCGGCATAAAGATCATTGGAAATGCCCCTGCTTCGTTCATTTTTGGGAAGAAGGCATCAAGCTGCTCACTGCCGATAATTGTCCTGAATGCAACGGGTACTATCCTACTGATCGGTCAGAAAAAAAGTCTCGTTTTGAAGGTCTGGGATCAAGCTATGCTAGGCCGATCAGAGGGAAAGAATCAGTACATAATCGACTGGGGGGCAAACTCAGTGTACATGATAGGCTTGGCAAGCGCATCCGTCAAGAGGAGATCGAAGAGAGGGCTAATGCAAGGGTGCCCGATGAAGAGATACTCTCTAGAGATCCAAACATAAGGGGTAACACAAGCCGACACAGTGAGAAACAGTACCAACCTGTTTGGAAGACTAAGCTTCCTCAATGGTGTCCTAAGGGCCTGATGAAGACTCAGAGAAGGAGGATCCAGCGTGAACGCCAGAATGATCTGCATTATAGTGAAAACCCTTCGAAGGGAGGATCTCCAGTTTGGGAGTGGAGGCCAAAACACCAGGAGAGGAGTCCATCGGCAGAAGTCAACATGGTTGTTTTGTTGCCGATGGAATTTATGGCATCTACTGATGTTGAGGAAGAAGTTGCTAATATGGCTCAGTTAGTGCTGGATCCAATGGCGGCTATCTTTGAGAAACCTGCCGATGAGGAAAGACAGCATCTGAGAGCCTTGTTTGTCAAGGGCAAAGTCGACGGGCAACCGGTGTCAAAGATGCTAGTCGATGGTGGAGCATCGATTAATATATTGTCGTATGTCATGTTCAGAAAGCTTGGGAAAGGTGACCAAGACTTAGTCAAGACGGATATGAAGCTAAAAGATTTTGAAGGCAATGTGTCGCCAGCTATGGGGGCCATATGTGTTGAATTGACTATCGGTAGCAAAACTTTGCCAACAACATTTTTTGTGATCAATGGTAAAGGGACCTACAATTTGCTTCTGGGAAGGGATTGGATTCACGCCAACTGCTGCATCCCTTCTACGATGCACCAAAGCCTTGTGCAATGGGTTGGAGATAAAATTGAAGTCGTACGGAGTGAAGTCCAGTCAATTGTTGTATCGGCAGAATCGGAGACCTATGAGCAGACCAAGTGCATATCCGGTGAAGCTTGGGATACAGAATTCCTTAAGGTGGCCGATAATCAGATTACACCGATCCAAGCAGTCGGTTCTAAAGAAGAGGTTTAATGGATCAGTTCGCCGACGATGGAAAACTTGGACAGGGGTTCACGTCAGCCGATGATTTGCTAGAAATAGACATCGGCGATGGTAGTAATCCTAGACCAACTTTTATTAGTGCTAAGTTAGATTCCCAATATAAGCAACAGTTGAGTGTTTTGTTGAAGGAATATAAAGATTGTTTTGTTTGGGATTATACAGAGATTCCTGGTCTAGACCGATCGATAGTTGAACATCGGTTACCTATTAAGTCGGGTTTTCAACCACATCGGCAGCCAGCACGCTGGTGTAACCCTATTGTGCTGCCCGATATTAATGCTGAGATTACGAAGTTAATCGAAGCTGGATTTATTTGGTAATGTCGATATGCTGAATGGATTTCTAATGTGGTTCCTGTATATAAGAAGAACGGAAAACTTCGTGTTTGTATTGATTTCAGGAATCTCAATAAAGCTACGCCAATGGACGGCTATCCAATGCCCGTTGCCGATCTACTAGTTGATGCTTCTGCTGGACACAAAATTATCAGTTTATGGATGGTAATGCTGGATATAATCAAATATTCATGGTTGAAGAAGACATATCTAAAACTGCTTTTAGGTGTCTAGGTCACGTCGGTTTATTTGAATGGATTGTAATGACTTTTGGGTTGAAGAACGCCGGTGCTACTTATCAAAGAGCAATGAACTTTATTTTTCATAAGTACATCGGTACGTTGGTCGAAATCTATATCGACGATGTGGTGGTTAAGTCCGGAAACTTTGAAAAGCATCTTGCCGATTTGCGGAAGATTCTGAAGTGCACAAGGGAGCACAGGCTAAAGATGAATCCAAATAAGTGTGCGTTTGGTGTATCGGCGGGTCAATTCTTAGGGTTCATGGTGCATCAAAGGGGTATAGAGATCGGCAGAAAATCTGTTGATGCAATTAACAAAGCGGTTGCTCCTACGAACAAGACTGAGTTGCAATATTTGATCGGCAAGATTAATTTTATTAGAAGATTTATATCTAATCTGTCTGGGAAGATTGAGTCTTTTAGCCCATTGCTGAAGCTAAAAGCCGGTCAGGAATTTGTGTGGGGAGAAAAGCAGCAATCGGCTTTGGAGGAAATTAAGAGGTATCTGGTGAATCCTCCGGTTTTGATTCCACCTCAACATGGGAAACCCTTCATATTGTATTTGACTGCCGATGACGGTGTTATCGGGTTAGTTCTGATTCAAGAATTTGAAGGGAAAGAACGTGTGATTTATTATTTGAGTAGAAGGCTGGTGGATGCTGAAACCAGGTATTCGGTCGTTGAGAAATTATGTTTATGTCTATACTTCTCTTGTACCAAGTTAAGGCATTATTTGCTATCGGCCGAGTGTACTGTCATATGCAAAGACGATGTGGTCAAGTATATGTTGTCGATGCCGATATTAAATGGGAGAATCGGCAAATGGATTTTGGCGCTGTCAGAATTTGATCTAAGGTATGAATCAACTAAGGCAGTTAAAGGGCAGGTGATGGTTGATTTTATTACTCAGCATTGCGGTACGCTAAAGTCAGTAGAGATTGCTCTTTGGACTTTGTTCTTTGATGGCTCCACATGTAAGGAAGGAGCAGACATCGGTGTTATCTTAGTTTCACCCCGAGGAAAAAAGTATGAAATCTCATTGCCGATTGTTGCTACTTCGACGAATAATCAGGCTGAGTACCAGGCGTTGCTGAAGGGGTTGGAGTTACTCAGGGATGTGCATGCCGATGCCGTTGAAGTCTTCGGTGATTCTTTGTTAGTGATCAATCAGTTGATTGGAACATATGAGTGCCGGAGTGATATTTTAATTGAATATCATGGAAAGTGCTTGCGGTTATTAAAGGAATTTAGAGAATATCATCTCGAACACATTCCTAGGTTGCATAATAAAGAAGCCAATGGATTGGCGCAACATGCTTCGGGATACCAGCCGATTCAAGAGATAATGACATCGGTAATGGTTGCCGATGACTAGAGAAAAGAGATTGCCGATTACTTAAGGGACCCGTCTAGGAAAGTTGGAAGATGGTTGAGGTTTCAGGCTACAAAGTATGTGCTCCTTGATGATGAGTTGTATTATCGTACAATTGATGGAGTTTTACTCAGATGCCTTAATGTAAAGGAATCGAAGAGGCTGATGGGTGAGATTCATGAAGGGGTATGTGGAGCGCACCAATCGGCGTTCAAAATGAATTGGATGATTAGGCGAAATGGATATTATTGGCCGACAATTCTTGAGGATTGTTTTGAGTACTTCAAAGGGTGTCAAGATTGTCAGACGTTCGGTAATGTTCAGAGGGAACCTGTGTCAGCAATGAATCTTATAATCAAGCCTTGGCCGTTTAGAGGTTGGGCCATTGATATCATCGGCTAGATTTACTCACCATCGAGTAAAGGACATAAATTCATACTTGTTGCTACCGATTATTTCACGAAGTGGGTTGAAGTTATCCCATTGAAAAAGGTGACATCGGCACACATGATAGATTTTGTGAAAGAGCATATTGTTTACCGATTTGGTATCCCTCAAACTATTACTACCGATCAAGGAACTATGTTCACGTCGGGAGAATTTGATGAATTTGCTGTCAGTATGGGGTTTAAGGTTTTAAACTCGTCTCCTTATTATGCTCAAGCTAATGGTCAAACTGAAGCAACCAATAAGGGGGTAATCAAGCTTATTAAGCGCAAGATTGAAGAAAACCCTAGGAGAAAGCATACGGTACTGAACGAAGCTTTGTGGGCATATCGGATGGCATGTCATGGTGCTACTAAGGTTTCGCCATATCAGTTAGTCTACGGACATAATGTTGTCCTACCTTGGGAAATTAAAACTGGTTCTAGTCGGTTGTTCTCCCAGGACCAATTAGCAGCCGATGAGTATGATATCCTTATGAAGGATGAGTTAGAAGACCTAGCGGGTCATCGGCTAAGAGCTCTAATCAGTATTGAGGAAAACAAGAAAAGAGTTGACAGATGGTATAACAAGAAGGTAAAGGTGAAAGAGTTTGTCGATGGAGATATGGTGTGGAAACTGATTTTACCGATTGGAACCAAAAGTTCGAAGTTTGGGAAGTGGTCTCCTAATTGGGAAGACTCTTTTCGGATAAATCAATCTATTTCTAGCAACGCTTATATTTTAGAAACTCTCGAAGGAGTTGCATTTTCCAGAGAAATAAATGGTAAATATTTGAAGAAGTATTATCCTAGTATCTGGATGGATGCATGAAAGCGATAGATATATGCCGATGACAAAGTTATCATATAAGAAACATCGGAAGGAAAGCATTGATGTTATATTACAGGTGGATTACTTGTCAAGCTCAAAAGCAACGAGTTACAACAGGGTTTGAATACATAAAATCGCATGAAGGAGAACTTGGTTGGCTTCTTCTATTTCCCTGGTGTCGTCGTCGGCAGTGCCATAAACTGTCTTGACCTTTCTCCTCAGCAGAAGAGCTTCGCAAGCGTTGGCGTCCCTCTCCTGTTGCAAAGCTTTGGCTATGATAGGGAGCTGGGTCTTCTTTTGGGTGGCCGAATCTAAGGCTTCATCCACTATCTTCAGCTCGGCCAGCAGCTCTTCTTTTTGTGCCGACAGACGGTTGATCTCCTGATCAAGTTCGGTGTCAGAGGATTATAGGCGACCGATGTCCTTGTGCTTTTCGTCTGCAGTCTGCATGAGCTTGGATATTTCTTCTTCAAGTCTTGTTTGAGAAATTCTGTCGGCAATGTGACCTAAAGCCTATTTGTATTGGAGTTGCCGACTCTCAAGGAAAGCCGCCTGGAAGAGTGGTTCTTCGGTATCGGCAGGCAGTTGATCTTGGATTTCCTTGAAATCCGCCCTTACTGCACTGGAATCTTGGACCAGTTGGGATGTACTTTGTTGCAGTAGGAGCAGCAGGGCTTCAAGCTTGGATTTCAGTTCTGCTGATACGGCAGTTGAAGCTTGGGTAGAATCTGCCTCTTCATCGGCATCTTTTGGAACGTTGACAGCAAAGGAGAACAGGCTGTTGGGAGAGTCTTGGGCCTGGATAGATAAAGAATTAAAATATGTCAGGAAGGAGCTTGTGACTCACAAATTTGTAATAGAAGTAATCGATTTACCTGCTTTAAAGCAATTTCTCGTCTTTGGCTTGACTGAGTAACCGATGCAACCGTATCTTGAGGATCGGCAATGGTTGCTGATGAGCTTGCCTCAGTAGGAGGGACGGCTGGTGCTGAAGCTGATGCTGGTGTTGGTGCCGCTTCCGCTGACTTCTGAGGGGTGTTGTCGCCCCTTAGTCAAGGATTTCATCTGGTGCTGATTTTGGTACCGATACCGATACCGTTTTTGTTGTTATAGGCACCTCTTGCGGTGATGGCGTTGTCCCTTGGTCAGGATTCTTGATCTGTGGTGGCTCAGGAACAGGCGTCGATGCTGGCTCCGTTGTTGGTACATCGGCAGAAGCTTGAGAAGGTGCAGCTGGAACCGATGGCTTTGGATGCTTTTGTTTTGGAGCGGCACTTGATGAACCTCGGCGCTTTGGCTATTGAGATTTTGGGGTATTGGCAGGTTGAGCTATGGAGGATTGTACGCTCGGAATGGCTGCCGATGAACTTGTTCGTTGCAAAGGAAAGTTTGGTACAAATTGAGTAAAGTTGTCGGTTGATGTAGTATGATCAACAGGAACAAATGAAGATTTGTTACCTTAAAGGCTTGTACCATCGTAGCGGCAGCAGAGGTGGCGGCAGCAGCATCATCGGTCGGTAGTGGTCTAGACCGGGTAGTAACTTTAGGGATTGCCTTCTGATGCATGAGCACAGACAGCAAAGGGGCCTTGCTGCCGATTGATGATATGGGGTTCATCGATCGCAAGTTGAAGTGTTTGCCGCTCTTGCTATGCTGGGGAACTAGATCATCGACCTGTTGACGGAGGGTTAGTTACCGATGCATTTGAAAAGTTAAACAAAGAGAAGTATCAAAAGTAAGCTTACTGCGTCATCGGGTATGATATGGTCAGCATCAATCAGATGCCAGTAGTAGTGGGATGATGGAGCAAATAATTGCTCTTTCCATTCTTGCCACCACGACTTGAAGGATTCGGTGATGAAAGATGTCGGTGCCCAAGAAGATAAGTTGATATTAGATACATCGGCATGAGGGGAAAGGATGACGATTTTGTTCCAATCCATGGCGGTGGAGATGATTTCTCTTGGTTTGATCACGTTGACATAGCTTAGCTTGATCGGTAGTTGACCGAATGCTAGCTGTCTCGCAGCTACCGATGGATAGTAGAACTCGTAAGATGGGTTGGAGTTCTTTCCAGTCCCAACGACGTTCACCGGGATAGCTCGGGGAATGAGGGTGGCCTTCATGATTGCTTCATTTTGTGGTATGTTCCCATCGGTGAAGTTGAAGGAGAGTGGGAATTGATTGTCTTCATCGATGTAAGGCCACCAGGCTCGTTCTGCAGTAGGGATTCCGCAGTACAGCCTCTGGAAAAACATGCCGAATTGGTCGATAATGGCATCGGTTCCCGGCAGCACTATCATGGCTTCCCTGAAGTTGAGTGGGGCACGGGTTACCGATTCATCGTCATCATAGACATAATCTTCAGATATGTCCCTTAGAAACTGTTGGCTGAACAGATCAAACTGCAAACATTTGTGCATATGGGCGTTTAGCCACATGTTGATGAACCACTAGGGACCTCCGAGGTTTCCAATGGGCTCGCCTAGCAGCAATTTCTCTAACACTTGATGTAGAAGGCGGTAGACTGAGCCAAGGAGGTATCGGCCAAGGGGAAATCCTCCATCGGTTAAGAGCTCTGCTGCGGGGAGATACATGTTGGTTGGGCCGACTGTTCTGCCACAGAAGACAAATTTCTCCAACCACATGTTAAGGAAGGTGGCATGCTCCCTTGGGGCTACCGATCCACTCTTCTGGTACTCTTGGATATACCTAGTCCAACCACCGATGTTGCGGGTACTTACCCGACGCTCAGATTTCCTGTGGAATAGAGTGGTAGGATCGATAGAAGAAACATCAAGGCCAGTGAGCATGTGCACATCGGCAAGCGTGGGGGTGGCTGGTCTGTGTCTGAAAAGGAATGCATTCATTGTATCGGACCAGAAGTAGGAGGCGGCGATCATCATGTTCTCGTTCTTGGCCATATCGGCAATGGACAGCCTAATGCATTGCTCGATGTTGCGCTCTGACCAGTAGACTCTCTGTGACCTTGCTATCTTGATGTACCAATTCTTCCACCCCTTAGTGGGTTTGGACCAAGAATGGAAGGTATAGGTTCACAACCCTAAATCAAAATGCTCAGATCTGAGAGGGATGCGGTTGGTTTCTGCATTGATCAGATTAGTCGGATCGGTATTCCCTGTTGGACTTAGGCAACAAAGATGTTCTTGATCGGTAGGGATCACTATTTTGTTGCGCATCTCCTAGATCCAAAGAACAAAAAGAAAGAGGAAAAAGGAATTGAAAAGCAATGCGGAAGGATAAAACTACAGTATATACAACAGGGAAAGAAGAAAAGATTACCGCGGGAGCAGTGAATTTGATCGCCATTGAAACAGAGTTCTTGCAAGGATTGTGCTTCCTGATGAAAGAAGAACCGCCGCTGGAATAGTGCTCTTTGGATGATGTTGAGATAAAGGTGAAAATGTGAACTCAGAGTAAAAGAGAAGGTAGAAGACGATCTTTATAGGCCTAGGTTAAAGGGCATTTTCGAGTTTTCTTTTTGTTGAGCAAAGATAAGGAAGGATATCGCGGTAAATTTGCGCGGTGATCGAAGAGTTCGTGCTACAGTTACGGGGTTGTTGGTAACGTGCAGTTTTTGCGCGCTGTAATCAAGATGATGGCACAGGCATTTTGGAGGGAAAGATTTCACTAGAGGCAAATTTCGGTGCATAAGATATTTTATACTCCGAAATTGGGGGGCATGTGTTGACACCGTTTTTTGTATGTGTCAATATGAACCGGATGCACTGATCGGTAGAAGGATGGTTGTTTCTCCTTATCGGCAGTAGAATATCACCAATCAGATTGCCGATAGAAGCAGGAGATTGAAGAAACGTCAAAGATAAAGAGAAGGGTATTTGCCGATTGAAAGGTGTTGCCGATGGAAACAGGAGAACGTTGCCGATCGGGAATGTTGCCAATGGATGCAGGATATAGCTGACGTCAGTGGAACGATGCCGATGGTAATGGAAGAAGGTTGCGGATGGAAAAAAATCTGCCGATGGAAAGTGTCATCGCGAAGAGAATAGATAAGAAAACTAGTGATTTTATACCAGTATTATTATATCAGTTTGAGTCCGACTCTTGCACGAGTCATTTATTTCCTTAAAAGTAGGAGTTTTATTTAGGTATGAGTCGTGTCTGTGTACAACTCCTCCTACCGGAGTATAAATATGTACCTAGGGCCCGTATGAGAGATATTCAATACAATCAAACAAATCTATTATTTTCGTCTTACTTTTCCAGCATCTACTTTTTTCGCATTAGTTTTAGTTTTATCTACGAGTTCTTACGATCTCGACGGGCTGCATCTACAAGATCTCCGTCTACCTCACGAGTTCCGCTTTTTGAGCAATCTGAGCCTTGACGTCCGGGCGCATCGCTGTTGTCTCGTTCATCGTTGTTCCAGTTATCATCCTTGTCGATTAACTGGTCAAATCGACTGTCACACCTTGGATATCGAGTTCGGGTATAACCCCGAGGTGTTCGCAGATCTGACGCTTTTTGTGTCAACAATACTTTTCAGAAAGCATGTGTTGTAGTACTATATGGTTTGGTTCAGATCTCAACAGCCTAATTATAGTTCATGACAACATAGCAATGATTGATTGCTTTTTTAATTGTAGCTAACTATTAAATTCCTCTGGCAGTAGAAAGGAAAATCTTTCACTACACTGTTGTTACAACAAGTCAATCTTATTTTGCTTGATGGCACCATATGCAGGGTGTAGCCAAGTGAACAGTCAGCACATCGCCATTGCATGCACATCAACTGATCTATCATGATATATATTTAATGGCCCTGTATATGTTATTTTCAGAGAGTAGCTATTCATCTTACTGATCCACCTAATAAAAAGAACTCATAAAGGATCGTCAATCAGCACCAAGCCACCAACTAAGTTCATTCCATGTGGATATATCAAAATTTTGGTTTTCTCTTATTGCATATATCATAATTCACAACCTACATCTATATTTTTTACAAAGGCTTCAGTATGGATGTATTCTTATCAACATTGCCTTAATTGTTCAATCTAGGTGTCTGTCCTTTGTAAATTGTAGGTGATTCATAATTTTTGCATTGTAGGTGACAAGAAAGTGCAAGCTTCAATTGCATCATTGACGTCAACTGTTGGTGGACTGAAGTTCCTAATCCTAAGAAACTCAGGTTTGACCATGTTAACTACAGTGAGCTTTTTGTTGATTAGTAGACTGAATCATCGCTTACTTATTGATGCTTCAAACATTTATCGTGATATTTTGAGTCTTTTTGAACTGTTTTAAACTTTGGATATCTAAATATTGTTTGACTAGGTTAGTGCCCGCGCGTTGCTACGGGTTTTTAAATCTACAACCTTATTTTATTATATATTTTCGAGCTAACACATGATTAGAGTACATGCATGGGTAACCAAATAGTGTTAGGAAGAATTGATATTAGTGATTATCCAACTATCAGAACTCACTATTTCCATCCAAGATCACCTGCCCCATGTAAACTTGAACTATAAATAGTGATTTGTTTGGCATTAGTCCACTAATGCATGAACCTATCCATGGAAACCACCAGATCAGGATTTAGGAGCCTGAACTTGTTCACCTTGTCATCCTCTTTCGCCTCAATTTAGTTGCCTGCTTGAACTCCACACATAGCGTGTACAGAAACACCCGTGAAGTTTTGATTTTGTCCACAGGATCCCTATCGACATAGGAGTTTATCCAATCTAGATCATGCCTTTCTGAGACTATCCATGTCCATTGCTCAAAGATTTTAGGACCAGTAATCAATTTGAAGGGGAAAATAACAAACCATAAACATCAGTTTTTATGAGGATTGTCCAGTTGTGAGATACTGAGGAGCAACATGCCCAATAGTGCCCAAACTGCAATAGTAATATATGATTCCAGTTAATCAAAGTTTAGCCAATCCAAAATTTGAAATGATTGCTTAAGGTAATTCATCAAGCAAAATTTGATATACAAACATAATCAACATGAGCCCTTCGTCTTACAGAAATGTGTAGGTAATACATTTTTTATTTCCTTTAAGTACATCAAATCAAAGCTAATTAAAGATACACCAGCAAAACCTATTGCATCATATGCTTTCGTTTGGCCACCTGGACAGTATTGTGTCCATTGCTGGATCATGAACAATACCTCAATTTGAAAAACAGAAAAGGATTCATCCTAAAGGGTATGGTGGCGAGCCACAACCTGGATGGGGTCATCAGTGATCCACATGCCCAGAAATGTCCATGGCTTTCCCTCGAGGAAACGATGGCTTCACCCTGTCAAAGAATGAGGAAAACACCACACCACGTAGTTAGTTATCGGGAGGATATAATCTATGTACAGTCACGCACCACAAATTGAAACACACATTCCATAGACTTTGTAATCTGTGTACAGCCAACTATGATTATGTATTGTTCAACTATTGTCTTCTTCAATGCCAATAAAGTCATGAACTTTGTATTCTTATTGACCAAACATATGAATTCAGAAAACAGTGCCTCTTCCTCAGAATTGGTGAACACTTTTGTTTTTTGTTACTAATAATCAGGCCAGGTGGCAGTGTTATCCATTCTAATGTTCTAAAACCAAGAAAAAAAAATCATGTATGTAATCAGTGTAAGATGAAACCAGAAAATTAGAATCAACTGGTTGCAGCTTAATACTAACACTTGCTAAATTTGTTTTTAAATGAAATCTCTACAGTGGGGGCCTCCCCTGCTGTATTTAATGTACAAAAAACACTTGCTAAATTCCTGTTTTCATGGCACAAAAATCTACAAACTCCTAAACTGAAAGAAATAAGAAATTAGTGACACCTCTCTCAGACCCTCTTTCTCATTGCCGATCATTCACTCACTCTTTATCAAGGAAGCCCATCCTAGATACTGCAACGTATACATCTCATATCCACAACTAAAAAACAAATAATCATCATAAAACCTTATCCTGCAAGCCATGCAGATCAAGTTTAAGATTAATGGTTAATACCATACCTCAGCTCTCAAACAGAAATTCTAGAAAAGATACATAAGGAAATATACTTGTTCATAAGCCAAACAATGAACAATCCACTATGTGATTCTAAGAACTTGAATTCCTAGAACTGATGTGCTATGATTAGAAGTAAAAGATATTTTTCCCTTGAAACCTTTGGATTACAGTGCAGCAAGGATTAGTGGATGCAAACAGTCAAACCTTGGGGCCATGACTTGGCATTGGCTCATAACCGAGGGTTTTGAGTCTAGGATCCCTGTACGTGGAAGGCATGCCAGGTAGTAACATAGCCCTTGCATTCTTGCACAAGCACCTTGTCTCTCTCTTTTTTAGAAGAAACAAGTTGTCTCTCTTGATCTGTGAAACAAACATCACATATTTATGAGAAAGCCAAACCTTAGCGAATAAACATCACACATTCTGAAAAAAGTTTACTGGCACACAAAATGCACAATGTCATGAGAACATTCAGCCTAAGCAGCATAGTTCCATGAGAAAAGAAGACCTCTGCTCAGTCGCACACGGGCTCCAGCTCAGTCCTGCATCTTAGGTGTCTGCCAGAAAAAGATTGCTCACGTGTCAAATACAAAGAGTAATTAATGTGTGAGTAAAAATGTAAAATTTAAATGGTGGTGTATAGAAAATATCTTCAGGCTTCAGCTCCAGTGATCTGCACTAAAGACGAGCAAGCCACTATGGTAGAAAAGTGTGGTGATGCAATAGAATGATTGAAGGACAAACAATGTTGCATCATCACTACAAGTTCATAGCAGTGCTTTATAATTGTTTGATCCTACATATGTGTGTAAATGAATATACATTGTACAATAGAT
This sequence comes from Microstegium vimineum, assembly GCA_022036555.1. NCBI lineage: Eukaryota > Viridiplantae > Streptophyta > Magnoliopsida > Poales > Poaceae > Microstegium > Microstegium vimineum. Next base: position 21,119,154 of record CM039128.1, on the reverse strand, counting down.
GTAAGAGCACATTTAGGATAAGGGCATACCTTTGTTGACCTGAATTGCATTGGCTCAGAAATATCAGTTTTAGATACTAATCTTTCCCAAGATCCCTGTGAGACTTGATGCGCTTGAGTGAAATACCCAAGGATTAGATCTGTATCTAAATATTGTTTGATTAAGCTCTTTGTCAGTTACAAAGGCTGGGAGTTGCCTGGGATGCTGTTGCTATATTTGAACTAGCTCTTTGGTGTGATGATGTCGCTATGTTTGAACTAGCTCATGGTGTATTATTATCTAATGTTTGTAGGGATTCATTAAATGGAAGAAAGTGGTTCACGTGCACCATTGTCAAACAACACCAACACATCCAATGGAGGTACGGTGACGTTTAATAGTTGCATTACATTTTATTATTTATAATTTTACGTGATGTGACATGTCAAATTAACGACTATAAGCAGGCAAATCTAGAGATCATAAAAGAGAAAGGGATAGTGCTCGATGGCAAGAAATGACTCAAGACAAAAGGGATGAAAGAAATAAAAAGCGTCGAGAAGCTTACCGCACAAGCAAGGAAAAACGACTACAAAATAATGGCAACAATGGTAGTAGATCATAAGTAATTGTTTAATAGTACAAGTATTAGAACTGTTAATTCATGTATGTGATGTACGTGTGAACATTTGTAGCCGGTGAGAATGCATCAAACAAGGAAAATGTAGATCCTAATGAAACAAACGATTGGTTGCATACGAATGACTCATATTGTGCTCACAATGTTGATGATGAACCTATATCCACTCATTTACCAGGTGATTTAATTTTTCATATTACCACATGAATATGTAGATTTTCTAGCACTTGCTTAGTTCGCTACATGCTTAGCTAAAAATACAATGGTGTAGGTGACCATGAAACGCCTATTCAATGCATTGTGGATAGTGAAAATGTGGATTCAATCAACAACAATGGTTCACGAAAGATGGAGAAAACAGAAGAGCAAATCATGGCATGCCGTGCAAGGGAAAGGGCGACATACGCAAACATGACACCTAAACAAAGGCAAGATAGGCTTGAGCGACAAAGACTAAATAATAAAGCTCCACTTCGTAAAGAGGCAATGAAAGAAGCATTACAACGATCCAAAGACAAGAAGAACCTAGCCTAGATACATGAGTGAACTACCTAGCCTAAGCATTGCAGTCCAAGCTCCGGAAATTATCTTCCTCGATTTGAATGGACGGCCCCGATCCTGCCAGGAGTTGTCGTCGCCTCGACGCAACCTCCAGGATTCCGCCACATGCCATCCCCGCTTCCTCGGAAGCTCCGCCTAGGTTTTGAGGCCCAAACCCAAGAAACCCGCCACCGGTTGCTTTGGGCTCAACTACCGAACCCCGAGTTTTGCGGCCCAAACTCGGAAACCGACGTGGATGGTTTTGAGGCCCAAACCACCAAACCACTCGACGCGAGCCACCTTGTCTTCGCCCGGTCGGACTCCGAGTCCCCTGAGCCTCCGCTCGACTCGCGCATCCACCGTCTTGACTCGGCCGAC